>LR738713.1:868534319-868551196 GCA_902687465.1 Secale cereale
TTTAAATATGTTCAAACTTGTTTAAATCATAACAATCATATTTTTTTATAAAAAAGTAATATTTTTTTAAAAAATATCATCAAATTTGTTATTTGAAAATATTTATGAATATGAAAAAAATATCATCAAATTTATTATTTTGAATATATCATGGGTCGGCGGCGGCGGTTGAGTAGGGGAATCGAGGGTGCGGGGGGTCGGCGGCGGCGGCCGGTGGACCGGGGGGTGCTCGGCGGCGAGGGGGACCGGAATCTGGCGAGGTGGGATAGCGATCGAGATGGAGGGGGGGTCGAGATCGAGTGTCCATGAAATTTAAAAATAACATACTAATGGCGCACTGACGCACAGTGCGCCATTACTAGTTTAAACTAGTAATGGCGCACTCTGGGACAGTGCGCCATTAGTAGTTTTGTAAAAAAAAAATATCATAAAAAAAGCATTAATGGCGCACTTTACTGCTGGTGCGCCATTACTAGTTACAACTAGTAATGGCGCACTTTGTCTGGATGCGCCATTAGTATGTTTGGACAGGCGCGCTAGTTCAAAAAAAAAAACTTCTTGATACTAATGGCGCACGAGGTGCGCCATTAGTAGTTCGAACTCTAATGACGTATCTGTTGCTGGTGCGTCATTACTATATACTAATGGCGCACTGCTTGTGCGGTGCGCCATTAGTATCAATTCCATCTATAGCCCTTTTCCTAGTAGTGAACTTATTTTTTTAACCGCCCAAAAGAACTGACTCTTTATTATTTTCCCAACTGTTCCCCGCTACCCATCTTCCTCCAGAAAATGAGTGAGATTTCTTCTTCCTCTAGTGATTGGCTCCCTTCCTCTCCTCCAGCTACGACGTCACGCCTCACTGGTACTCATCGCGCCGTCCCCAAGTCCAGTGAGGGTTATGTCTAACCGACCAAGATTCAAATACGAGAGCCCCCTCCCACTGCCAAAAAAACACGTGCTCGCCAAAATTATAGAAAACCTCTTTCAAATGCAAATCAGTAAATGTAAATTTTGCAAACATATACTCTATATCTTGGTAGTTAAATATAAGTGGTCAAAATTTGATCTAGATACAAAGTGCATAATAAACACGGATGGAGATAGTGTAGTACTATTTTGTAAATTATTGCTTGATATTTTTTTTAAGACATGTTAAAGTGTTGCATCTGGGTTGCTTTAACTCCAGCTCCGCCGTGGCATGCCCATGGAATATTCCAGCTCCTCGTCTTGTGCATTCTGTTCATAGATCCAGATGGGATCTATGTACAAGCAACCGGCTTATAATTATATGCAGTGTCAACTCTAAGTTAATTTTAGTTGAAGAAATACACTAGGATGTCTCAAACTATTAATACTGTCATGCGGGCATCATGGGTTGCCCAGACGCATCCCTACAGTATTAGATGTAGAAGCAGGCCTGTAGATCGGATGAAGCAAATAGTCGTGCACTCGAAATCCGACACATCTTCATTAATTGCTCAGTTGACTTGAATATGCATGGCACGCATTCACGCCATCCATGTGCTACCTAAAGCATCTTGAATAGTAGAAGATGTATATGCAAAAATAGTTATCTTTTGCATCTCCAAGATCCAAAAACATCTATCCAACAGATAGTGTAGATGAAAAAAAAGAAAACATCTACGCCTTCCGGAGGTGTAAATTACAACATCTTGCGGTGGAAATTTGCATCTCTACCTACAGGAGATGTAAAAACGCAACCGCCGCCCAACTGCCCTACTGCCATTCCATTCTCTTCCACGCGACCCGCTGCCGCCCGTCCAACTCCGTCGCCGTCCAAGGCGCACCAAATCGATGCCGCTATCGCCCACCGCGACTTTGCCCCCTACCTTCCGTCCCCCGCCGCCCGCAGCCGTCGATTCACTTTCGGTCGTCGCCGAATAGAAGCTTCTCCGACGGCTGCGGCTGGGCAAAACGCCTTCGCCGGCTAGATCAACGATGGGCTAGGCTTCTTCCTAACCTAGACCCCCCTGCCGGAGTTAGTGGAGGCAGGCCACTCTGCCCGCCCGACTTCCGCGAGTCTTGGTTGTTCTTCCGATCGTGCGAAGCCGGCCGCCGCCCGCGCCGAGCTTCCGCCTTATTCTCTGCCGACGTGCTGCCATCTTCTCTGTCGTGCAGCCGCCGCCGCCTGCACCTGCCACCACCGAATGTCTGCCCAACGCGGGGCCGGCCGATTTCGTCCAACCCGCAAGCAAGGTGTTTGACGAAATTCATGAAGTTAAAAAAAGAGATGAAACTTGATGGGTTTTTTTTGTTAGGGTTGGTGAGTTAGTTTGACGGCGATTTTCCACATTATAGATGACTTTGTGTGACTCCTCTTTCGTGGGCGATTCATCGTCGGATGAGGAATTTGATTTGATTTGAATGAAGAAGAAGATATTGCTATGCTCCTCGCAAAAAAAAAGGATATTGCTATGCTAGTGACGATGCACAAGGGGAAGAAGCGAAGCACGGTTGTTCCGTGTATGGCGGACTGGCCGTGCTTTCATTTGGAGGGAATGGGTTGATGCGCACAAGAGGTTGATGCGCAACTGTTTCGGTTCATCACCCGATGCGCACAAGAGAAAACGCTTTATGAAGGTGTACAATGAAATTAGGGAATGTTATGTGCACGATCATCTTTAGAAAGATTTGTTGAAGGAGTATTGGAAATATCATGGTAAAAGAGGCGCCTAGTTTTATTTATTTGTTTGTTGTATTGTGTGCATCGGAACCGTTAAAATGCAAGGTCTCGAGAGTTCAGAGAGACATCATGCTTCAGTTCTGTCGAATACGATCCCACTCCTAGTGCCTGTGCGGTAACGAAACACCTTGAGTACAACATTGTATATATCTTTGGTTTACTATATACATATATAAAGGATGTGGTTAGATCTCAGTTAACTGAGACTTAACCAAGTGTCAGTTAAATAACTTAGCATATAACAGAAAAAATTAAAAAATTAAATGAGGAGTGCCTAGAACTTATCTAGATGAGACATAATTTGGTCTCATTCATATGAAAAACATAAACAGATACAAAGGAGTACCAACCCACGTCAGCACACACGCATCTTATAGCATCATATCCAATGGCTATAAAAGTGAATGAGACATAATTATATCTCAGCTAGATGAGTTCTAGGTACTCCTATTTTATATGGATCTCCGTGTAAAATCTTGCGGATACAGAATCAACTGACTGAGATTTAGCAATTCTGATATATAAAGCCCACGGCGGCACCATTGAGAGGTGTCATCCGGTTAGAATAGTTGCAGAGAGGATCATAAGTGGATCTGATACTGGTAGTAGGAAGAAACCAAGCAGTGGCTTCATCGATCATATGGCCTCCAGCCGCCTAAGCGCCCTCCGGTCCTTCGACGACACCAAGGCCGGCGTCAAGGGTCTCGTCGACGCAGGTGTCACCGAGGTGCCTGCCATTTTCCACCACTCTCCCGGCGCCCTCGCTCCCTCGGCTGTCTCCATCGACGACGCCATCCCGGTCATCGACCTCTCGGCCTGCCGGTCGGAGGTGGTCGCCGCGGTGAAGGCTGCGGCGCAGACGATGGGCGTTTTCCACGTGGTGAAGCACGGCGTGCCGGAGGCGGACATGTCGGCGATGCTGTCGGCGGCGCGGCGCTTCCACGAGGAGCCGGTGGAGGCCAAGGCGAGATACTACACGCGGGACGCGGGGAGGCGCGTCAGATATCATTGCAACACCGACCTCTTCCGATCGCCGGCGGCCAGGTGGCGCGACACCCTGTATATGGACAACCCAGACGAGCTGGACGCGGAGGTCCTCCCGCGGGCGTGCATGGGTGTCGCGCCGGAGTACAGTCGGCTGATGCGGCGGCTGGGCCACGACCTCTTCGAGCTGCTGTCGGAGGCGCTAGGCGCGCCGCGGGGCTACCTGGAGGAGGCCGGCTTGATGGAGGCGCTCGCCGTCTCCGCCCACTACTACCCGGCATGCCCGCAGCCGCTGCTCACGCTGGGCAGCGGCAAGCACTCCGACTCGTGCTGCGCCACCGTGCTGCTCCAGGACGGCGTGGGTGGCCTCCAGGTGCTCCGCGAGGACGGCGAGCATGGCGTATGGGTGAACGTGCCAGTGGTGGTGGGAGCACTGGTGGTGAACGTCGGCGACTTCATGCACTTGGTGTCCAATGGGAGGTTCCACAGCGTCGTGCACCGCGTGGTGGCCAAGAGCGTGGGCCCTCGAACCTCGGTGGCGTGCTTCTTCCGGGCGAATGGCGCGACGGTCTGCGCCCCGGTGGCCGGGAGAGGTCCGCCGAGGTACATTACAGGACGGTCACGGCGGAGGAGCTGCTCAGCTCGTCCAGCGCACAGAACAACCTCAGCGATTTGAGGATCTAATCGACTCCTTGAAGCTGAAGCTGGGCATCCACAAGAATTGGTCTGCACCGAATTTAGCTTCTTGAATTACCTTTGCCATGCAACCAGCTACTACGCGTCTCGTCATGCATTGCTTCCAGATGTGGCATGGCTGCATGATTTTGAAAAATAAAAGATAGACGGGATGCAACTATTATATAGTATATAGGAAAATGGGTTAGTACTCCTAGGAGTACGTACTCCCTTGCTACTTGCTACTGGTTGTGATTCATTCGTTCGCAGCACTGTAGGATTGAAATGTTTAAACCTATTTAGCATTTATGTAGAGGGATAATCTGTGGAAAAAATCCATTCAATCGTAGGTTGTTAGTGATCCGATTTTTTGGGGTGTTGTTTATTCACCTCATTTCATGGAGAACACACGACAGGTCCTTCTCTATGCCCGCGGCAGTCTATGGCCGCGGCGATGGCAACGGCAACAACTTGATCGGCACCTGGCCGCAGCGTCCCCGACTTACAGGGGCGCGCGCATGCATCCTGCCCCGACCGCCCAGTTGCTCCTAGTGACCTAGTGGAACTTGAAGCACAAACATCAACGGCAACTCGGCAAGCAGTTGGCTATGGATTCCACCAATCAGATGCTACGTACATGCTAGGTACCTGATCGATTTGTCCTACTACGTACTTCCTCCGTTCCTAAATATATGTCTTTGTAGAGATTTCATTATGAACCACATACGGATGTATGTAGATGCATTTTAAATGTAGATTCACTCATTTTGTTCCGTATGTAGTCCAACGTGGAATCTCTACAAAGACTTATATTTAGGAACGGAGGGAGTACATGCTAGGTACCTGATCGATTTGTCCCATCACTATCTGCATGCATGCATAAAATCCTAGCGGCATCAATTCTCTAGTATCTTCTTTGATGTAAGAGGCGGAAACTACTGCGTATTGGCTATAATTCTATAAAATCGTTACACGCTATTTTTTTAACTTCTTTTCCTTATAATGGAGTTGTAATTGTACTATGATAGCAAATAATGGATATACGCATATACTTCCAATTCACCAAAATATAAAATAAGTATATACTTCTTCAAAAAATACAACATCATATGATACCACCAGTGAACAATAAATTATCTGAGATCCTGTTAAAGTATATACTGCTTTCCAATCCAGTGAGGTATATACTACTAATCATCCAGTGAAGTATATATATACTATTTTTTAATAACCATATACTGCTTTTCTAACAAGGAGGGAATAAACTACTTTGTTTTTAATCCAGTGAACTAGTATATACCATGTATCACCCAATGAAGCGCATACTGCTTTTTGTACTTAGAGTACGTGTTTATTAAACTAGGAGAACATATACTGCTAGCTTAATTATCAGCCAATGAAGTATGGAGTATATACCTCATCTAATGTACTAGTATATACTCATCCTTGTGTTGTTAGGTAGTTAAGAATTTAATATTCAATTAGTAGGCCACCGTGCATGCAAAACGGCCATGCACCAGATTGCTCGTTTTAATAGGAGGTTGTTTCACAGCCAGTTAGTCACGGTTCATAAGTGTCAACTAGGATTAGACATAGGAGTACATACTCTTGGGAGTATAAAAGAGGTATATATATTTTGCTAGAACTCATCTATATGAGATATAATTTGGTCTCATTCACGTTTTATAGCCATTAGATATGAACAGAAACAACTCACGTCAGCACACACACATCTTATGGCATCACATCTAATGGCTATAAAACGTGAATGAGATCAAATTATGTCTCATCTAGATGAGTTCTAGGTACTTTCATGTCCCATCTAATGGGTGTGTCTATGTCACATAGATATCTCACATCTAACTCACTCACTCTTGTTTTTTTTTCTTGAAGTCTCCAATGAATTTTTAGGCTGAGTAAATTAAATATAATTATATATACCCAATATAATTATATATACACTTTCGAAATATGTATGTGGCACACCGGAGTTTTTCTGCAATTTGAAGCTGGATGCCGCCCATTTTTACATCGTGTGGTCGCGATCTGGTCACTCGGTGGCTGAAAGTTGACCTAGCTATATAGGGTACTCGTTAGTTCGGAGTCGGGCAGTGCTTGCTTCCTTTCCTTTCTCACACCCTGCCCGTGGATAAGATGAATTTCCTGTTCGCCGCCCTCGCCAATGCTCCGTATTCATACACATCAATCCTGTTTCGAGCAGAAGCGGTTCCCCTTCGAGCCCTCCCCGTCCTGAAGGCCGCCGCCACCGCTGCGTCATGTACCGCCGTAGCCGCAGCCACAGCCGGAGAAGAGGAAGAAGCGGCCGTACCGGTTCCGGCCAGGAAGTACCAGAACTTCACCGGGCTGCTCATTCCCTTCGTGCCCTTCGTCCGCCTGATGAGTGTGGCTTTGGTTCTCGTGCCCTTCTGCCGGACCTCCGATTTGTATCTTTATCACCGATTCAGGATGCGTGCGGACACACTATGTATGATGACAAATTTGCAGGTTAAGGAGATCACCAACGACTTTACCGAGGGAGAGGGGGAGCTCAAACTTGCCGTGTACTATTAGACCTGATGGTTCCGCCCCGATTTCCATTTAGGAAACCAGTGGCCTACAATTTTTTGACAAAGGATGAATTTTATTAACTCAAAATGAGGATCAAGAGGATACAACACTATGCGCACACATCCGGCCTCTGCATACTTAGGATGCACACATCCAACACCGACATACACTAAAACACCGATAACTAGCAGAGTCATAATGACCCAAGCTATATGTAGGCGCGAAAAAAATAAATCAAAGCTATCAAATCAGCAATCGACAAACTATAGCAAAAACAGTACCCGCACCAACCATCTCATGACTTCACATAGACCACGAGATTCTTCAACATCAACGCCTTCAGGAAGGGAGCGACGCTGACGCAACCGCCGTCACCGGATCCACCGTTAAGGCTAGAATCTTTGTTTTCACCCTGAAGAATGAGTCTGAGGATATTCGAGCAATGCCTTCAACAAGGTAACAATGAAAAAAAAAATGTTGCCATTGCCAGGTCAAACCTAGGTTTTCACCCCGAAACTCGAGACTGACTGCATGTAGCACTAACATCGAACTCACTCATGTGTTGCCGCCATCACTTTTTCATGATCCCAGCAGCTACATCAATGTGTGACACCATTGTACAACCACCCCTTAGCGTCAAGTCTTGGACCATAGTTTGCATCTCACCACTAAAGTCAACCATCGGATCTGGAAAACATTTGTAAGTCTTTGTAGGTCAATCATTATTGCATGACTTGCTCCTGCCGCCATACCCTGCCACCGACGTGATTGTCTTGCACCATGCTCCTTCAAAGATGTCATGCTATCCACTCGCATGTCTCCCACACCAAACCCAGCTCCTATAAACCACGAGCCTACCCCTCCCCTCCTCCCACTCACCAGCCTCACTACTACCCAACTTGCGGCACTCAACGACGTCCCTGCTACCGGCGCCTCACCACTCATCGCTTCATTGAGCGATGCCGAGACCCCGTGCGATGTGCACGCTCTTGGAGGATCAGCCACCAGAGCCAAGACTCAAAGTTACCTCAATATTTTCCTTTCTTCTCACCATTGCCCTTAAAACCTAGTCTAGCTCTTCCTTCACTTGCTACAGTGCCATGGCGCCCCCACCCCTCGGTGTTCCTGCCGGTGCGATGTTAATGACCCCTTTGCTCCGATCAACCCCGCCTCTAGTTGAGCACCCTGGTGGGGTGACTGCTCTGTTGCTCCTTGTCTTGGTTCCGTTTGCGGCCTTGATATGCGAACTCGTTGATGACAAGTATTTCCGGACGGAGGGAGTACGACTTAAGAGTTAAGACAAAGCTCAACTGCAGAGTAGAAAAAAAAAAGGAATCGAGTACACAAACTGCTTTTCCCTGACAAAAAATAACTACTAGGAGTACTACTAAATTATGTGTTTGAATTCTAATAATAATCCAAGAATGCTAGCTAGTCCAACCTAATTAATGCAGTCTACGAAATTAATCTATACATCTCAGCATGACATGTGGCTACTACTATATCCTGCTGGCCTGGTTGCAGACTTGCATGGGTAGGAGCGGGCGATCCATCATCATCTGCTAGTGCTACGTCGTCCCGAACACCGGACGGGGGACGCAGCCGGGAGTCCAGGGCACCGGCGCGGCAGGTCGGCATCCTCAGAGGACTTGACGCATGGCGTCTCAAGAGAGGCGTCGTCGCCGACCTTCCCCCAGCACGTCATCTCCTTCCAGTCGCCGTCCCTGTCGCCGACACGAGGGCTCATGAGCGTGACCTCGAACACGGCCTCCCCGCGTCGCACGTCCTCGGCGAGGCTATCGAGCATGAAGCCCGGCACGACCACGCCCCTCGCGCGCGCCACGATGGGCAGGTCCCTCCGCTGCCCCGCGGCCGCGCAGGTCCCCTCGGCCGGCTCGGGCGCCCGGCCGACGGCGAGCGGCACGCGGAGGTAGGAGACCTGCACGGACGTGGCCTTGTCGAGGCAGTAGGGCGCCTTGTCTTTGGCGCTGAGCGTGGCGTCGATGCGGAGCGTGAGGTTGAAGACCGGGTCGAGCGCGCCGCCCTGCATGTTGGATGTGGCCGGGTCGAGGCCCGAGACGGCGCCCACCGCGACGGAGTACCACGGCGGCGGCGGCTCTGTGACGATCAGATAGATGCCGTAACCAGCGGACACAATCAAGAGGCCAACGAGGCCAATCACGCAGTAGATCGGCCACGGCCAGTGCTCGCCGTTCTCCCGCGCCGGCCTCGCGGCCATCGATCGTAGACGATGATATGTATGCAAGTTTGCTAGGGTTTTGATTTGATGATGAGCTGTGTGGTTTGGTCAGAACTCAGGAAGCGGACGTCCTTTATATATACACGGACTCCTTGTTGACGTGTGGTCTTTGTTGGCTGGTTGTAGACTTGTAGTAGAGGTACTGTTCGTGGACTCCTAGGGGTGTTTGGTTGTCATCTGTGAATTTGTCTACATTCTTTCGGGATAAAACTCCGATCTATTCATCTTCAATTATGATAGTACAACGAACACTAGAAATAATAAAAATTACATCCAGATCGGTAGACCACCTAGCGACGGCTACAAGCACTGAAGCGAGCCGAAGGCGCGCCGCTGTCATCGCCCCTCCCTCGCCGGAGTCGGGCAAACCTTGTTGTAGTAGACAGTCGGGAAGTCGTCGTGCTAAGGCCTCATAGAACCAACGCCTCAGAACAGCAACCGCCGCCAATGAAGATTGTAGATAAGAATGATCCAATCTGAAGACACACAAACAAAGACGAACGACGAACCGATCCGAGAAAATCCAGCAAAGACAGATCCACCGGAGACACACCTCCACACGCCCACCGACGATGCTAGACGCATCACCGGAACAGGGGCTAGGCGGGGAGACCTTTATTCCATCTTCAAGGAGTCGCCGCCGTCTCGTCTTCCTGAATAGGACACAAACCCTAACAAATCTTGAAAAAGGATCTAAAAACGGAGCCCTCCCATCGGCAAAGGCCGGGATCCACTCCGCCCCCATGGCCCTAAGGCCACAGGAGACGGGGCGCACCGGCGCCGGCGCCGGCGGGAGGCAGAGAAACCCTAGCTTTTTGGGTAGGTGGCGGCGGCTGACTAGGGCGAGGCGCAAGGCAATTTGTCTACATTCTATACATGTCTCAGTTGAGCCTGAGTGAGGGACAGACAGATCATCAATATATGCACCTCGTTTGGTTGCCTGCATCGAGGTTGCCTGCATTAGGGAATTATAAGTTAACATGCATTGTCTCGACTCACACAACTACATGGTATTTGGTTGTATACACATGATACTATTAGCGATTCAACGAGATTTGGTATTCTATAGGCGTTTCGGTTTACTTTAGTGGTAGATTGATTGAATTTCTTGATTTTGTCCATCGTGCTAGTGAGAGTTGTGGTGGATGAATTTGGTTGAGGTTTTTGAAGTGACCTAGATGTTGTGCTCGCAGATGCTGTCGGCCACCAGCTCCACACTTCTGCCCGCTACACTTCCCAGGAGCATGTCCCCCATCGGCACTGACGCACCTGGGTGCTCGAATCTCTGCCGCACACCACCGATTTACTGCGGCAACCTCGAGCAGCCAACATCGCATCCATCTTCTACCCTTTTATCATGAAGTTTCTTGAAGCGGTTATTATACCTAGCACACAAGTTGACGATGAGCAGATCAAGCTTCGGTCGATCCCACAGTCTCCCCAAAGGCCTCCATGACTGCAAAACTATGACGATTTTAAAAACTGAATCAGCCTGCTATTTAAAACATACACCCTCCATTAGAGCCTTATTACGTGCATTCCACGAAGCCCGAGTGACCGCTGCAAAAACCACCCACACAATTTGCCTGTTCTTCCCATGGGTAAAACGGTAAAGGTCGGCAAAGCCCGCCGGGCTCCACGAAAATCCAGAGGAGTCCCTAATGACACTTCATATGAATCTTGCCACAATGCAACATAAGAGATTGTGGTTGCGATTAACGTCTTGTCCACACCTCACACACCTCCTGTCCAAAGGACCGTGTTGTTTGAGCACTTGGTCACCGCTAGTGATACTATTCCTCGCCACTTGCCAAATGAAAATATTGATCTTGGCCGAAATCCCCGCTTTCAAAATGTCCCTCAACTCACAACGGGGGGATTCTTGAAAATTTCTTTGTATAGCAATGCAAGCCCGTGAAAAATTTACATGTCAGTTCCAACTTCCACAATATTGTGTTGCCCCACCATGCGCATATGGAAGTTTACCGAATTGTTGGCCAGATCGTGCTAGTGTGCCGCCTCATGTCTCCCGAAGGTACGCCGGAAGTTAGCATACCCAATGTTGTTGCACCCAGAGATTCGTCACCTTGGCCTCGGGATTGTTGGAGAGGGCAAACAACCTGGGGAAACACAAGTTAAATGGTACCTCCTTCAACCACAAGCCCAACAGCCAGAAGTGCGCAAGTCTTACATTATGCACTTCAAATTTCATTCCCAATCTCAGCAGGTGTTGGACCTTCCCCACCACGTTCGTGAATTGTGATATCTGTGAGCAAAGGTATATACTTATATTTGTTTTCAACTTTTCATGCAGGGCTTCCCACAAAAGAAAAAGATGGTCAGATTTTGCCGAGTGTCGAAACTCAGCGAACCATTGTCCTGGAACGTATGCCGAGGTCAGAACTCGACAAAAGTTCATTCAGCAGTAGCTTAATAGTGTAGTAGGCTAACTAATCTTTTCCCAAATAACAAACTTTTTTGTAGCAACTTGTAATCTCACCCTAATTAGCACCGACAGTATGATGCTTTCGTCTCTCTTTGTTTTTTATTTGTTCCTGGCACATGCTGTACTGAACAAGAAGACATGAGAGGCATTGCAACCGTTCACTATCAGTCGACCACACAATGCACATTCAGAGCACACAGGCCCGACCTAGTCCAGGCTCAGGTTCAGAGCACTACGGCTCATGGATCTACAACAGCTGGCCACCCATGGGAGCGACGATGAACGAAATGCAGCTCCAGGCATCTCTCCGCAGACAGATGAAACTTCGACACCCAAATCTGCATCACACAAGACAAACACACAGATAAATCATACTGAGATGGAAAGAAGCAATTCCTACAAAATCAAGCATAGTACTAGCTTGATGTACATTGTGTTCTTGCTCGGTGCCTCCTCGCCTGAGCTAACTAATCATCAGGTACTCCCTCCGTCCGGGTTTTATTAGGCCTAAATACAACTTCTCTTAGACCAAGACACATAGTAATTTGCTCATATTAATTCTTCTATTCCACTCCCAATGCACTCTCGGCGATGGCACTCACTGCCAATGAAAAAACACAAACGCAAGTTAAATGGTACCTCCTTCAACCACAAGCCCAACAGCCAGAAGTGCGCAAGTCTTTTTTTTTTGGAACGTAGACGCAGAGTGCGTCCGGCTTTAAATTAATAAAGCCACCAGGGCAAGTCAATGGACATCAGTTAAGTTTAGTTTACAGACCAAAAGTAGATAAACTACAAGTTTAAGCCACACCGGCATCAACAAAGTCTCAACACAAAAGATAAAACATGCAGTCGCTTAGGTAGTTCCGTCATCTCGTCGGGTTTGGCAAGTCATCCTTTTGATCTTCTCCATGACGGCAGTCATGACTTGTTCATCATGCGCTTTCCCCAACGACATCCACACCTAGAGAAAAATGTGACATTTGAATAATACATCAGCTGGATGCTTTGGGAACTTATGTTCGATCGTAAACATGTTACGCACGGACCAAAGAGACCAAAGAAGCGCCCCTACGCAACGCCACAGGACTCTAGCAGATGGTCCTTTCTGGGCCGACAGGATCACTAAGAGGTCTTTCGAAGTGTGGGGTTGCCAATTTTTGTCGAAAGTATCCCTCACCGCACTCCACGCAAAACGGGCCAGCACACATTGGAAGAAAATATGGTTAGCGTCTTCGGCCAACCCACACAGCGTGCAAGTGCCATCAGACGGCCCGTTACGCTTGGCCACGTTATCAGCGGAAGGAAGCCTATTTCTCATCATCTGCCACATGAAGATTTTGATCTTCAAAGGCAGCCCTGCTTTCCACAGTCCCCTAACCATGGAGAGCACCGGTCCGTCGGACAGTTTGTAGTATAGTGATTTGACCGTGAACAACTTAGAGGACGATAGTTTCCACGAGATTGCGTCAGGTTCATAGGAGAGCTCTAAATCTCTCCAAGCCACCACCAAGTTATCCCAGTTGGCAGCCTCCACCGGCCCAAGCGCACGGATGAAGGTGATTGCCGGGGGACTAACACGAAGAGCATCGGCAACCAAAAGGTTGGGATCGGTGGCAAGATGATACAACTCTGGATGCGACTCCCACAAAGGGGCATGCTCCCACCAATGGTAGAGCCAAAAGCGGGTAGAGGCACCATTCTTAATAGAGAAATGTGCCCCAAGAGCGAAAGCCGGACGCACGGCCTGGATCCCTTTCCAGAAAGCTGATCCAGAAGATTTTGCTTGAAAAACCGTGTCGTCCGGATAATATTTGGCTTTAAGGATGCGGGCCCAGAGGCCAGATTCATTTTGCGCAAGTCGCCACCACCACTTGGATAAAAGTGCAACGTTCATAAGCTTGGAGTTGGTAACTCCAAGCCCCCCAAACTTTTTGGGTCGGCAGATTGCCGCCCATTTGACCAAGTGGTATTTCTTTTTGTCTCCCGTTCCTTCCCAAAAGAAACGAGATCGGGGGGTGTCAAGTTTGGCGTGAACCCCATCCGCTAGGAGGTACATACCCATGATGAACATAGGGAGAGAGGACAGACTCGAATTGGTCAGGATGAGCCGTGCCGCAGCGACAGAAATCTCCCTCTCCAAGGGCTAACACGATTGGCCACCTTCCCATAAAGAGGTTCCCACTCCGCGATGGTGAGACCGCGGTAAGAGATTGGAAGGCCCAAATATTTGATCGGAAAGGCGCCACGTCTACAGTTAAGAAGGTTAGCCACATGGGAGCTCGAGCGGTCATCCATCCCTATGGTGAAGACCTCACTCTTGAGGAAATTTATCTTCAGACCCGACATGAGTTCGAAGGCCAGGAGAATGAGTTTGATAGAGGCCACACTAGTGTCATTGGGTTCGAAGAGGAGGAGCGTATCATCAGCATATTGAAGGTGAGATACACCGCCTGGTATGAGATGCGGTACAAGACCAGAAATGTGGCCAGCAGCACACGCACGACGAATCATCGCGGCAAGTGCATCCGCCACAAAGTTGAAAATTAAAGGCGAGCTCGGATCCCCTTGTCTGAGTCCCCTCTTGTTGCGGAAGTACTTGCCCATCTCTCCGTTTATGGTGATCGACGTGTGTCCACTAGACACGAGGTGCATAATGCGGTGGACAAAGCCTGCCTCAAAACCCTTTTTGCGGAAGACTTCCTGGACAAAGTCCCAGTTCACACGGTCATATGCCTTCTCAAAATCAAGCTTGAGTAAAACTCCCTTAGTTTTATTCTTTTTAAGCTCATGGACAATTTCCAGCAAAGCAATCGGGCCTTCTAAGATATTTCTATGTTTAAGGAAGCCCGTTTGGCTATGACTAATAGTGCGCTGCGCAATGGGGGCTAGACGAGACGCATATGCTTTAGCACAGAGCTTGAAAGGCACATTGATGAGAGTGATTGGTCTAAACTGACGAATGTTGTCCGCTCCTTTCACTTTGGGTATAAGACTAATGGCACCGTAGTTCAGGGTCGAGATATCAACGGTTCCTAAGGCAAAACCGTTAATAATGTCGTAGAAGAGGTGTTTTAGCAAGGGCCAGAATCTCTTGAAAAATTCCACGGGCCAGCCGTCTGGACCAGGCGCCGTGTCATTCTTCATATCCAATAAGGCCGTGTCGATCTCTTCCGGAAGGAAAGAGAGCGCCAGGCAATCATTTTCCTCCTGCGACACCTGCTCCTCCGGATTCCACAAATCCGAGCGGAGACAAAGGGGTTTTTCACTGGCCGTCCCCAGAAGGCCAATGAAAAACTCATAGATGTGGGTCGTAATTTGCTCCTGAGTGAGCAACAGGCCCGACTCGGATTGAAGGCGTAGGATAGTACTTTTTCGCTTTCTACCATTCGCATAAGCGTGGAAATATCCAGTGTTCGCGTCGCCTTTCGTAACCCATTTGACGCTGCCCCTACGGCGCCAGTATTCTTCTTCAGCCCGGAGCAAGGCCAAGACTTGGTCTTCTAAGGTATAACGGTGCGCCCATTCGACCTCCGAGAAGGGCCGCATGTCGGCTTCCAAGTCTAGGCGAGCTATTTCATCCACCAACCTAGCCCGCTCCTTTTTGGACACACTACCTTGGTTAGCTCCCCAGCCACGTAGAAAGGCCCTTAGCTTACTCGCCGCAGCGTTCCAAAGACACGCTGGGGATCTTTGGGGTCCAAACGCTGAGACAATGTCGATCCAGCGGTTGTGAACCATAAGCTCAAAGCCCTCGCACTCAAACCAAGCCATTTCAAAATAAAAGCGTTGGCTACGCCTAATCAAGTCCTCCCCTGAGGAGAAGATTAGCGGAATGTGGTCCGACCCTATGCGAGTCTCTGCCACCAGCGAGCAAAGAGGGAATAGGGCCTCCCACTCCGGGGTGAAAAACACCCGATCTAGGACACTGCGGACAGGATTAGTCTGTTTGTTGGTCCAGGTGTACCTGGCTCCTGTCCTAGCCGCTTCCCTCAGGACAGCAGCAGCAATAGCCTGATTGAACATGGACACCCTTGTCCAGTCAATATTGTTATTATTTTTGTCCGCACCCGAGCGGATCAAGTTGAAATCACCCCCAACCACAACAGGTAGATTGAGATTGCGTTTGGCACTCACTACTAAAGATAACTCATGGAGAAACTCTTGAGAACGGTCGTGATTAGCCGGGCCGTAAACGCAAATAGTAACCCAAGTAAGGCCCGTACCCTTGTGTTTGGTAGTCACAAACACGCAAAATAGCCCGACCTCCCAAGTTAACACCTCACAGATATCCCGATTACAGCCCATGAGGATGCCACCGGAGTGACCCGTAGAGGAAAGCCAATGCCAGTCAAACCGTTGAAGAGGGTCCAAGGCAAGTAAATCCCTATGCGAGAAATCTAACTTAATCGTTTCCTGAAGAGCAATAACATCGATACGTTCCTTAGCTACGAGCTCACGAAGCTGGGTGCGGCGGCCAGAGTGGCCGCAGCCCCGAATGTTCCAGAAAAGGAACCGCATCTAGATAATACGATTACGGAGGCGAACACCCCTAGAAGTGATCACCTTAGCCACTTTCTTCTTCGTCCGTCCCCGCCCCTGCGGGTCCCTCAGAGAAGAAGGAGGTGCATCAACCCCATCTATCGATGCATCCTCATTGGGCACCCTGCTATCGCCAGCCCCAACTGGGATAGACTCGGGGTTATTCGGCTGTGCACACCTAGCAGCAGCCTCAGCCAGGGCGGCCTGTGCCTCTTCGCGCGCCCGAATAAGAGAGATAACCGCCCCAGGGGGGTTAGGCACGGCCACACCAGCGTCGTCCAGAATCGACGCAAGATGAATATCTGAGAAGGCATTAAGAATGCGGAAAGAGGGGGGGGGATTACCTGTGGCCTCCATGTTCTTGTCGGCGATGCGAAGCTGGGCGCTCTCCATGGACGACAGTTCTCCAAGCTTGGCCTTGGCACGCGCACTCGGCGCCCGCTGTGCCACCGGGGTTGCCCTCGATCTCTTGGCCTTGCTGTTGTTGCCGTTCGTACCCAAAGCAGCCCCCAGATCGCCTCCCAGCTCCACCGAAATCCCAGGCCCCGAAGGAGGAGCCTTGGACGTCGGCTTTCGCCCCGCCGTCTTCTTAGGTTGACGTCCCGCGCTGTTGGAGCCCCTCTTTGGGCCCGGCGTATGATCGTTGTCACCCAGAACCACCAGTTCTTGTTCTTCGTCCATAGGGTTGTTGGGGG
>LR738713.1:868553455-868566590 GCA_902687465.1 Secale cereale
GGGCGCCGGGGCCGGCAGCTCAGGCCAAGCCACGGAGGAGCATCCCCGCGTCCGAGCACCCACCGGAGACAGGGCCCGGGCCGAGGGAGCCACCGGAGCCCGCCCGCCGCCGTATACCAGCCCCGCCGGCGACCAGATCCGTCGCGCCAAGGCCCGAGGTCCCTTGCCCCCGGGAGCAAAACGACGACCCGAGCCCAGCTCCCGCTGACACGCCGCAAAGGCCACGAAATCCCCCACCGTAGGGCCCGCCGGCACCCGCCTAGGTGAGGGGAACTCCGGCACGCCAGGCGGCGCGGCCAACTCGTCGTCCTCCGCGTCAGACTCCTCCCCCGCCAGCGCCCAGAAGCGGTTAGAGCGCTGGGCCGAGGGGCTCCGAGGCAACTCCGACGACCCAGCCACCGACCGGCGCAGAACGCCGCGGGGTGAGCCACCCCCATGGCTCACCACCGTCCATGCCCCAGACCGCGGCGGGGACCGAAGCACTCCCCGAGCAGCGGCGCCCGGGGACCCCTCCCCGCACGGACCCGAGTCCGTCGCCGCAGAGCAAGGGCCCACGCCGCCGGCGAGCAGGGGGGCTCCCACCTCCCCGGCAAGGAGCCCGACGGCGGAAGGGGACGCGCCCACCGCACACCCCAAGCACCCCAACGGCAAGGAGCCAAAAACACGCTGACATTGCAACCGTTCACTCATCAGTCGACCACACAATGCACATTCAGAGCACACAGGCCCGATCTAGTCCAGGCTCAGGTTCAGAGCACGGCGGCTCGTGGATCTACAGCAGCTGGCCGCCCATGGGAGCGACGACGAACGAAATGCAGCCCCAGACATCTCTCCACAGATAGATGAAACTTAGACACTTAAATCTGCATCACACAAGACAAACACACAGACATCTCTCCTCTGCATGCATGCCCCGCGTGGTAAGCTTCCACCAATTGCTACTCCACATGCATGTCAGTTTGTTTCCTAGTTTAGGATACGAACGGGATGCGGGACGGGACGTTCTCGGCAGAGTTTTCGTTCTTCTGCCAAATTGCTAAAGGCAGTTTTGACGAGGGTTAGTATATATTCTTAAGGCTAGATACACTTAGCGATGAATATGTTTTATTGTTTAATAGTAGTATAGATAAGCGATTTTGATTGTATTGTGTGAAACATTTTCCTTCAACCGGCGGATCCTCCTCGCTCATCCACCGCGTCCCTCGCGTGACGCGTGTCCCGTGGGACCCATCACCACAGCATCTCATTCGCAGCTCTCAGCTCTCGAACGAACCCCATCCACTCATCCACCTCATCTCAATCCCCTCTTCCTCTCGCCTGTTCCAGGGATGTGCAGATGCACGCCCGATCCCGCTCCAACCGGTGCCACCCCTTTTCGCCGGAGCTCCCTCCGGCCACCGCTCTCCTGCGCTACGACAACCTCCTCCTTCTTCCTTCACTTCCTCTTACCCTCCCTTCGCTTCTCCTTGCCCTCCCGTCTTCTCCGGTTCATCTTTCATTGAAAAAAAAAATCTGCAACACCGCCCATGTTTCAGAAATCCCCCATCAACCACATCTATGTTGCAAAAAAAAAAGGTTCATCTTTCATTGAAAAAAAATTTTCTGCAACACTGCCCATGTTTCAGAAATCCTCCATCAACCACATCTATGTTGCAAAAAAAAAGGTTCATCTTTCATTGAAAAAAAATCTGCAAGACCGCCCATGTTTCAGAAATCCTCCATCAACCACATCTATGTTGCAAAAAAAAAGTTTAGACGAAAAAAAAACCTGCGACATCACCTTTGTTGCAAAAATCTTCCCGAAAGAACATCTGTGTTGCAAAAAATTATGAGGACAAAAAAAAATCCACAACACCACCTCTATTGTAAATGTTTCTGCAACAAGATGTCAGTTGCAAGACAACATAATCTAACACTTCAGTGGTTTCACAACAAAGCATTTGTTGCAGAGCGAGCTGCGCAGATCTACCTTGTTGCAATGCAATCCGTGACACGCACCTCATGGAAGATCTGACAGCTATTTGTGGCTCAATCCAATGGCAAAGGAGGGCTCAATCCAACGGCAAAGGAGGCGGCTGATGTTTCCAATTCATCCACCGGCGAACGTGTAGCAGCCCCCTATATTTTTTCTCCAACAAATTTCCTTGCACGCGGGTTTCCAGAGAGATCACGGAAAACCAGGATCCAGATATAAATTTCAAGACCATGTACAATACGCATTCTAGGTACGTACGTGTATAATACAGTATATAATTATAACCACGACGTAACCTCCGCTTCGTCACCAAATCACATATTTCATCGTCTAAACCCTAGGAAACTTTCATAGTACATAGCATCTACGATACGATACGATGGGCGCGAGACCGGCGCGGGAGGACGGCCACCGCTGCCAAACCTGCTGCTTCTATGGCATCGTGGTTCCCCTCGTCATTCTCATCTTCGGTTACTGCTTCTATCAGATCGCCACGTTGCCGCCGCCGCCGTCCTACTCCGTCGCGGTGGCCGCCGTCTCGGGCCTGGACCCGGCCACGGACCTGCGGGGCGCTCCGCACGCGCTCGACCCGGCCTTCAACCTCACGCTCCGCATCGACGCCACGCTCAGCGGCGAAGACGAGGCGCCCTACTGCCTCGACAGGGGCACGTCCGTGAAGGTCTCCTACCTGCGCGTGCCGCTCGCCGTCGGTCGGGCGCCGGAGCCGGCCGAGGGGACATGCGCGGCCGCGGGGCAACGGAGGGATCTCGCCGTCGTGGCGCGCGGGAGGGCCGTGGTCGTGCCGGGGTTCATGCTCGACAGCCTCGCCGAGGACTTGCGGCGAGGGGAGGCCGTGTTCGAGGTCACCCTCATGAGCCCGAGCGTCGGCCACGGCGACTGGCAGGAGATGACGTGCTGGGGCAAGGTCGGCGACGACGCCTCCCTTGAGGCGCCGTGCGTCGAGCACTCCGTGGATGTTCTGCCCCCATGCCCAGGGACTCCCGGCAGACCCGGCTGCGTCCCCCGTCCACGCGGCAATGATGCGGGCACACCAGAGCACAAGAGCTGGAGCATAATGTCGCAGTAGCACAACATGGTATTGCCATGCATGCACTGGTTCTCGAATTAATTGTCAGTGTTCGAATACTTAAATACTCCCTCCGTTCCTAAATATTTGTCTTTCTAGGCATTTCAAATGGTCACAACATACGGATGTATGTAAACATATTTTAAAGTATAGATTCATTCATTTTGCTTCGTATGTAGTCACTTGTTGAAATCTCTAAAAAGACAAATATTTAGGAACGGAGGGAGTATAATTTAGTTCTTTTCTTCACAATATGTAGTTTGCTCTTAGTTTCGGCACGCCTAGACATGCAGTATTCAGTTCAATCTACTTTGTACTCCCTCCATTCTCAATCGGGTCTGTCTATATCTCACGTCTAGATGTGAGATAATATCTCACATCTAACTCCCTCATGCTTAAAATTCATGGGAGACTTAAAAAAAAATCAAGGATGAGAGAGTTAGATGTGAGATAATATCTCACATCTAGATGTGAAATAGCAAACCTGTTCTCAAATATAAGTCTTTCTAGAAATTCCGATAAATGACTACGTACAAAACAAAATAAGTGAATCTGCACTCTAAAATATGTCTACATATGGATTTATGTTGTACTCCCTCCGTTCCAAAATATTTGTCTTTCTAGACATTTCAAATGCATTACAACATACGGATGTATGTAGACATATGTTAGAGTGTAGATTCACTCATTTTGCTTCGTATGTAGTCACTTGTTGAAATCTTTAGAAAGACAAATATTTTGGAACAGAGAGAGTAATTCATTTGAAATGTCTAAAAAGACTTATATTTAGAAACGGAAGGAGTACATATCATGTGAACATGTGGTCATGCATGTTTAAGTTCCAAATTTACACAAGGCGTGTATGTGCCGGCACGCCGGCCAAATAGTTCAACCGGTCACGCCCCAGCTGCCTGATCCAGTTGCCGCCGCCGTTAGATTGCTCCACACTGGCTTCGTCTTCCTTTTATGAACATCGCACAGGAAAACAAATCCTTGGCCTCTGCACCATGGGATTCCGCCTTTCTTGTGCGGCTTCGGCGAGGGGAACGACCGCCGGCCGCATGCCACTCGCACCCGACGCCTCGCAGCCATCCGCTGCTCGCGGAAGAACCTCCGGTCGCTTGTCAATTTCAGTTGTAGCTTCCCGGTTTAGCGGTTGCAACTCCGTTGCCGATCGGTTGCAACTTCCGCCGTCGCCACTCCATGGTTACAACACCACGATGCGCCGCCGTTGCCGCTCCTCGCCGTCGATGCTTGCTGCATGGAATTGCATTGACGACGGCCACCAGTCGACACCGTTGAGTGGATCTAGCAAAAAATATCACCGGGCGTAGGAAAACGACAACGGTTACAGCAAATGATCGCCGCCTCCCTCGCGAGGTGGCAACTCCGTCATGATGGATGTAGCCAAAACCCTCGCCGGTAGTAGAAAAATCCTTTGAAGTGGTTGAATCTTTATTATCTACGGTTGAAGCTTTTTGTCAACGGTTGGGAAAAAAATGGCTGCATGGTGCCATGGTTGAAGCTTTCTCTATCTACGATTGAAACATTTCTGTCAAATTGTTGCAACTTTTTCTAGTTGGGTAGTGCCGATTGAAGCTTTCTGAACATGAAATAAGCAACTATATAACAAGAAATTTTCGTGATTTTCCATCATGGCTGGAGTATTCATGGACCTCTCATTGTGCATATTGTCTCTATTGCTTTCTCTTTAGCAAAAATAGAAAGAAAAGAGGTGGGTTTGATGTCTTTACAACACAAGGTTTTGATAATTGGAAGAAAGTTCATGATGGACAGAAATGTGCACTTTTAGTTCACATGCGATCAAGTCCTTGCTCACAACATAACAATGCAGTGAGAGATGGTCATGCTTTTTTGGATCAGCCAAACCATTTGGAAAATATCTTCGAGGTGAACAACAAGGAGGATAAAGAAAAGGATCATTTGAGGCTGAGAACTACAATTGCGGTTGTAAAATGGCTCACATTTCAGTCTTGCTCTTTAAGAGGCCATGATGAGAGGCCGGAATCAAGAAAGAGAGGTAACTTTCCTAAGATGTTGAAGCTTCTTGCAGAATTCAGCCCTGATGTTCAAGCTGTAGTTCTTGGGAATGCTCCACAAGTTTGCAAATACACATCACATGAAATTCAAATGAGATCTTGAGCATTTATGCTATGAAAGTCGGGGAGCATATTCGAGCAGAAATTGAGGACTCAAAGTACTCTATTCTTGTGGATGAAACATGTGATGTGTCCAAAAGAGAGTAAATAGCACTAGTTTTCAGATTTGTTGATAAAGGTGGTTATTCCCAAGAAAGATTCATTCATCTCATACATGTAGCCAACACAAAAGCACTTACACTAAAGATGGAGTTGTGTACAGTATTATCAAAGCATGGATTTGATGTACAAAATCTTCGAGGCCAGGGATACGATGGGGGCAAGCAACATGTGGGGGGAGTTGAATGGATTGCAAGCGCTATTTATTAAAGATTGCCCCTATGCATATTATGTTCATTGCTATGCACATAGGTTGCAACTCTCCCTTGTTGGTGCAGCAAGAGATGTGGTTCCAGTCACCCAATTTTTTCAGAAGCTTCTCTTTGTTATAAACACAGTTGACTCCTCTTCAAAGCGACATGATGAGCTACATGACGCCCAGTGGTTTAGATTGCACGCTTGCTTGCTATCGATCAGATTGAAACAACCAAAGGAGCCAATCAAATACGTTCATTGAAGCGACCATGAGAGACAAGATGGGGTTCCCACTTAGGTTTGATTTCTAGTCTTATGCATGTGTTCAATCCAGTGAGAGTCGTTCTAGAAAATTTAGCCGCAGATTCATCGGTTGGAGCAAACCGAGCTGATGGTGATACTTCTTTCACCTACATGACCTCTTTTGAGTCCGTATTTATCCTATGCATGGTGAAAGTGTTGGAAATATGCCCTAGAGGCAATAATAAAAGTATTATTATTATATTTCCTTGTTCATGATAATTGTCTGTTATTCATGCTTGAATTGTATTGTATGGAAACAGCGATACATGTGTGAATATATAGACCACAATGAGTCCCTGGTAGGCCTCTAGTTACCAGCTCGGTTATCAACATATGGTCACGGTTTCCTGACCATGGACATAGGATGTCAGTGATAGCGGGATCACATCATTAGGAAAATGATGTGATGGACAAGACCCAATCCTGAGCATAGCACGAGATCGTATAGTTCGTAATGCATAAGCTTTTCGGTGTCAAGTATTTATTCCTTAGACCATGAGGTTGTACAACTCCCGGATACCGTAGGAATACTTTGGGTGTGCCAAACGTCACAACGTAACTGGGTGGCTATAAAGGTACGCATCGGGTATCTCCGAAAGTGTCTGTTGAGTTGGTACGAACCGAGACTAGGATGTTGTCACTCCATATGACGGAGAGGTACCTCTGGGCCCACTCGGTAAAACATCATCATAATGAGCTCAAAGTGACTAAAGAGTTAGTCATGGGATGATGGATTACGGATCGAGTAAAGAGACTTGCCATGACGAGATTGAACAAGGTACAGGGAATACAGACGATCGGATCTTGGGCAAGTACCGTACCGATGGACAAACGGAATATCATACGGGATTGGGTGAATCCTTGACACGGTGGTTCATCCGATGAAGATCATCGAGGAACACGTGGGAACCAACATGGGTATCCAGATCCCGCTGTTGGTTATTGACCGGAGAGTGGTCTCGGTCATGTCTGCGTGTCTCCCGAACCCGTAGGGTCTACACACTTAAGGTTCGGTAACGCTAGGGTCGTAGAGATAAATGCACGTGGAAATCCGAAAGTTGTTCGGAGTCCCGGATGAGATTCCGGACGTCACGAGGAGTTCCGGAATGGTCCGGAGGTAAAGAATGATATATAGGAAGTCCAGTTTCGGCCATCGGGTGATCTCCGGGGGTCACCTGGAGTGTCCCGGGACCACCGGAGGGGCCCCGGGCGTCCACCGGGTGGGGCCACCCATCCTGGTGGGGCCCCTAGGCCGCAAGGGGGGAGTGATGGCTTCTCGCCCCTCGTTGGTTACCCCAAGTGGAAGGTGTGAGATGCAGTGTAGCGGAAGTTTTCCCTTGGCAAAGATACCAAGGATCGATTTCCCCTGAGACTCCCAGTTTCAACAAGAAGGTGTCAACTGCTAACGGCGCCAGATATTAGCAATCAACGTGGACCTGCACACAGATACAAATAACTTTGCTCCCAACGAGTACAGAGAGGTTGTCAATCCCTCCGGCTTTGTAGTTTACAAAGGATCAAACGCAAGTGATAGTAGTGATAGATATTGCTGCAATAGTAAATAAAAGCGGAGAGTAAATAGCGGATGTAATCAATGATGGTAATATGGACTGGAGTCCCATGATGTTCACTAGTGATGTCTCTCTCCCAAAAGACGATAAAACAGCTATGTGAGGTAAACGAATTACAGCTGGGCAATTGACAGGACCATGTGCGCAAACCAATGCTGACTAAGTTGCAAGAAAGGTAGAGGTTCAAAGCATGGGCGGTACGCCAAAGTAAGTAGACGAAATCCATCTGCATCTACTACTAATCATCCACCTTGAGATATCTATCCAGAACATCTCGCTGGTATTAAGTTGCGAGTCCCACCCATAGTGTAAACTCAAAGCAACAGACAACTGCATTAAAAGAACTTTGCGTAAAGTAAACAATCCTCGCACCCACGGGCACAAGCACCGTTGTTTTCCCCCTTGTGGCAATAGCACATCCCCTAGACTCATGTTTCTGTCAGTCTAGTCATCGAGGGGCATGAACCCACAATCAAGCATAACGTTCCCTCTTGGAGTCACTACCTACAACTTGGCCAAAGCAATAAATAACAACGGAGAACATACAAGAATTACTTACGAACATAAATATAAAAGAGGTGAATCAAATATATTACTCAAACACAATCTGAACATAATCTCACAATCCATCGGATCCCAGCAAACTCATCATAGCAACAGCATAAGGATTACATATGTGCCTCGATCATGTAGGGCAGCTCACGAGGACTAATTAGTGAAGCACAAGAACGGGAGGAGAACATCACATAGCTACTGGTCATGGACTCATGGTCCAAGGGAGACTACTCACAACTCATCCGGGAGGCGTCCATGGTGGTGGAGAAGCTCCCGGTGGTGATCCTCCCCTCCGGCAGGGTGCCGGGAAGAGTTCTCCTGTGCTCCCGATCTTGGAAGCGGCGGCGGCGGCGGAACAGAGATGAGATCGCGAAAAAGAGTTCCCGTCTCGAGGATTTCAGGACACGATATAAATATATGCCAAAGGGGGGCATCAGACGAGGCTCGGGGGGCCCAGGCGCTCCCTCCGGCGCGGCCCAGGGGGGTGGGCGCCACCAAGGCGCCTGGGGCCCTGGTGGTCCCCCTCCGGCTGTGCTTCGGGTGCCTGGTAGCTTCTGGAACGCTGATTTTTTATATAATTTTCCGGGATTTTTCTGGCAGTTCTCGTAATGGGAAAACCTGAAATACAAAAACAGCCGAAAACAGAAACTGGCACTGGGGTGCACTGCGTTAATAGGTTAGTCCAAATATGATCAAAAGTGTATGGAAGTGTATAAATATCATAGCAATATCACCCAAAAGAGGCATGGAGCAAGCAAAAATTATTGATACGTTTTGGACGTATCAGGGAGTGGCCAGCCCTAATGGGCTGGCGCACCACATGGGCCCTCCTCCCCTTGCGCCTATGATGTCTACACACGCTTCTATTCTTGTAGACTATGTTGGGCCTCCAAGTGCAGAGGTTTGTAGGAGAGCAGCAATTTCCCTCAAGTGGATGACCTAAGGTTTATCGAACTCAGGGAAGTAGAGGTTGAAGATGGTCTCTCTCAAGCAACCCTGCAACTAAGATACAAGAAGTCTCTTGTGTCCCCAACACACCTAATACAACTAGGAGTTGTATAGGTGCACTAGTTCGGCGAAGAGATGGTAAAATATGGATGATAGGAGTGGCAAAGCAAAGTAATATAAATCTGTAATAAAAAGTGCAGCAAGCAAACAAGTGGTAAACGTGAGCACAAATGGTATTGCAATGATGGAAACAAGGCCTAGTGATCATACTTTCACTAGTGGCAACTCCCAACAACATTAACATAATCGAATCACATGATATTTCCCATAAAACATGCAATGGAGACGCACCCGGAGGTCATTCCTTCGTGGTCAAGAGAGGACGAGAATTATGTAGGGCTACAAAAGCACACCTCAAAGTTCGTAGTTCTCAATCTAAGGATTTCCCAATGTCACCGCGGCCATCCAAAGAGAGTCCCACAATCACCACAACATATCTAAAGGATAGTCAAAGACAAGCACCAAGAGACTCTCAATCTTCAATCAACACACAAGAGAGGAAATCACTCATGAAAATATTTTTCTAATCCATGTCCAATAGACCGCTGTCACCTTGGTCTCGGGGATTATACTAGATAAAGACAAGTGAGTACATCAATCCAATACACAGAGGAAGGGGAAATATCATGGGATCATCCTAGATTAACATAGCCTATGATCACAACGAAGATCACATCATGGGAGAGAGAGATAACCACATAGCTACACGTACGAGCCTCGGCCCCGGAGAAGACTACTCACACATGGACATGGTGAGGAGGAGGTTGATGATGGTGTTGATGGAGAGGTGCAGCCCCGCGAGGAGGCGGCGGCCGGCGGCGGCCACGGAGGCGGGGGCGGCGAGGAGGAGACGACGGCGGCCCTAGGGGCGGCGGCGGCCCTTGGGGCAGCGGCTCCTTAGCCCCCCTTCTTCCTTGTAGATGGTGCTCCCCTCCAAGACGGCGGCTCGGGGGGAGAAAATTCGTGGCCCTTGGCGACCTAGGTTTCCTCTCTTTATATAGACTCTCGGATTCCCGTCATCAGATTTTGGGCCTCAGTAAAACGGGCTTTTCTCGGTCGTCCGGACTCCGATTTGGACGAAGTTTATATCCAGAAGCATCGCTTCGAAATTCCCCACAACTTTTGCAACTAGACTTTTTCCGTTTGACGTCGTCTTCGGGCCGGAACGTGACCATCTTTAAAAAACGTTCTCAGACAGATTTCAGGAAAGTCAGAGTCCTACTCCAATACGACTCCTTTTGCGCTTTTGTCAATTTCCAAGTAATTCCTACACAATAAAGTGTAAAACAAGAACATTGTGCACTTTTGCAACCATTAGTAGGTTAGTACAAATATGATCAAAAAGTGTATGGAAGTGCATAAATATCATAGCAATATCACACAAAAGAGGCATGGAGCAAGCAGAAATTATAGATACGTTTTGGACGTATCAACATCTCCAGGCTTAATTCCTGCTCGTCCTCGAGTAGGTAAATGATAATAAGCATAATTTCTGTGGTGACATGCTATTAACCATATAATGACTTTTCATAGTCACATGACAAAAGATTACTGAGACAATGAATCTGTAGTAATTAAGTTGCCTAATGAGAAAATCACAAAGAACTGAAAGTTTTACAATATGATACTGAAACATCAAATAGATTTGTAGTGAGCATGATGTGCAAATATGATAAAGTGATACCTCGCTTGCCCCCTTTAGTGAAGCAAAACATAAATGCAGGGGCACCTCCAAGGTTTAAGTGACGACTAGATACAATGATTTCAGAATAAACGATATCATAATCATGCAAAAGACAATGGTACTTTGGGACAATGCACATTACACTCAGAATAACAATCATGCTCTCAATAGTTGGTGCTTGAAAGAAGGTGGAGACTCTCGAACCGTGGCTTTTGTTGGCAAGGTTGAAAACCCGTGGTCGGAAACAAAGACAAAACATGTACCAGAGCTCTTGGTTTTAAAAACAGAGGTAATAATTTTTTTTTAGATTATGCATATTTCGTCAACGAATGCTAGCAGATAACTCAATTACTTCTCGAGCTGGACAAGTTTCGAGGAACGGCTCCCGAATGAGGACGATCACATCCTCTTAATCTCCTTTGTTTATCACTGCCAAAGTTTTCTGATTTCTCATGAACAAAGTATGAAGGAGGGTTTGTTTGTTGTATAATTTTTTAATGAGCCGGGCGCACTCTATGCCAGTTCCTTCTCGTATTATGGGTTTGCACATTAGACATGCAATTCCGGGGTGAAGCTTGTCCAACTTAAAAAGATCATGAATTAACTACTACTTCCTCATGAGCTAAAACAGAGGCACAAAATAGGAATGCTTTTTTGAATAATTTCGAGATGGTACATGAAAGTCTTCGTTAGGAATGGCAGGTAAATACCATGTATAGGAAGGTATGGTGGACTCATATGGCATAACTGGTTTAAAGGATTTTGGATGCACAAGCAGTCAGTACGCTTAGTACAGGTGGAGGTTAGCAAAAGACTGGGAGCGACCAACTAAGAGAGCAATGACGGTCATAATCATGCAGAGCGACAAAGCAACATTGAATCAGGCATGGAAGTTATATCGCTACTCAGGAACTAAAGATCATCAAGGCTTGATAGACTTTCTTTACAGTCTTAAATATGCGTGAGCATACGCCAAGTCAATCAAAATAAATTCTTGAAGGAAGATATTACTAAACCATACCACATCATAGGCAAACAAATCATGTTGGTACTCCAATAACATATTGGGAACCCCCCAGCTATTTGAGACTAACCATAAGAAAACATGAACTACTAAGCACCATTATGCACATAGTATTTTTATCATGGACATATCAACCAGTGCAACAGAAGCCAACTCTCTTAACAAGATAAGCATGATAACTAAAGAGAGTTCCAGCAACCAACTAAACAAAAGTTCTTTAAAAAGTAAAGCGTGAAAACTAAGAGCTAAGCATGACAATAGCTATTGAAAGACCAAGAACATACACAGCAAAGATAAACATGAAAATTCTATGTTGTGTTCTAGGTTGAAGTGGAGCGTGTCTCTCTCCCACACAAAGAAAGCTGGGTTCCAACTCGTTATGAAAAGCAAGCAAAGCTAAAGAAAACTAAAAAGGAAACTAAAAGCAAGACGCTCCAAGCATAGCACATAACACATGAAGTGATAAAAATATAGTGGAACGAAAGACGAACTGATAATTGTTGATGGAGAAGGGGATGCACGGGGGCATCCCCAAGCTTAGACGCTTGAGACTTCTTGAATATGTCTTGGGGGTGCATGGGGGCATCCCCAAGCTTGAGCGTTTGACACTCCTGAATCTTTTTATCATCTTCCCTCGCACACTTGAAAACTCCCTTCATACATAACTCATCATAATCTGATTAGCGAGGTTAGTACCCATAACAAAATAATTGTTCCTTGCTGGAAATAAGGATATTCTTGAAGTTCTACTGTTTCTCAAGATTGCCAAAAGGTTTTTGCAAAGAAAAAGCAAGCTCAAGGTTTGCAAAATGAAGAAAAGGCAAAACAGGACAGAATCTGTGAAAAACAGACCGGCAGGTAGTAAATGATTTTTTCGGGGCACTTCCGCAACTCAAATCAAAAAACTCATAACAGACGCCCGAAAGACAATTGTATAGAGCACGCTGTCGAAAAAATTCAGACCAAAAAGATGATCTGGTGATTTTATACGAATTGTTCTGTCCAAGGATAGAATATGTTTCCTGGACAGCACGTCACAACTTTTGAACTTTCTTGCAATCAGAGGCTACACTTGGCACAAAGCTGAAAAGTAAAGATACAATGATGATGCTACTGTAGTAACAAACATCAAGACCACTAAAAACTGAAAGATCAAACTGAAAGCAAAGATAACAAGGGTTGTTGATACGTCCAAAACGTATCTATAATTTCTGCTTGCTCCATGCCTCTTTTGGGTGATATTGCTATGTTATTTATACACTTCCATACACTTTTGATCATATTTGGACTAACCTATTAACTCAGTGCACCCCAGTGCCAATTTCTGTTTTCAGCTGTTTTTGTATTTCAGGTTTTCACGTTACGAGAACTGCCAGGAAAAATCCAGAAAAATTATATAAAAAATCAGCGTTCCAGAAGCTACCGTGCGCCCGAAGTACAGCCGGGGGGGGGGG
>LR738713.1:868576036-868633368 GCA_902687465.1 Secale cereale
AGAGGGCAGCCGCACCCTTGCCCTGGCGCCTCTCCCCCTCCCGTCACACCTCCGTCTCCTTAACGCAGGGCGCCCGGCGAAGCCCTGCAGGAATCTCCACTGCATCCACCACCACGCCGTTGTGCTGCTGGATCTCCGACGACCTCTCCTCCCCCCTTGCTGGATCAAGAAGGAGGTGACGTTGCTGCACCGGACGTGTGTTGAACGCGGAGGTGCCGTCCGTTCGGCGCTAGATCATCGGTGACGAAGAACGCGAAGAGTATGACTACTTCATCCACGCTTCTTCGAAAGCTTCCGCTCGCAATCTCCATAACGGTATGTAGATGCACTCTTATTTGCTTGTTGCTAGATGTCTCCTTAGTTGGATCTTGGTGAAAGCGTAGAATTTTTTTGAATTCTGCTACATTCCCCAACAGTGGCATCTGAGCTAGGTCTTATGCGTAGCATCTTGCACGAGTAGAACACAAAGCAGTTGTGGGCGTTTGAGTTTGTTCAACTTTCTTGCCGTTACTAGTCAATCTTGACTTTACACGTACGCTTACGTGAGACTGGTTCCACCGACAGACATGCACTAGATGCATAAGCTGGCTGGCGGGTGTCTGTCTCTCCTACTTTAGTCGGATCGGATTCGATGAACAGGGTCCTTATGAAGGGTAAATAGAAATTGACTAATCACGTTGTGGTTTTGGCGTAGGTAAAAAACGTTCTTGCTAGAAAACCTATAGAAGCCACGTAAGACTTGCAACAACAATTAGAGTACGTCTAACTTGTTTTTGCAGCATGTGCTATGTGACGTGGTATGGCCAAAAGAAGATGTGATAAATGATATATGTGATGTATCAGATTGATCATGTTCTTGTAATAGGGAATCACGACTTGCATGTCGATGAACTTGACAACCGGCAGGAGCCATAGGAGTTGTCTTAATTATTGTATGACCTGCGTGTCACTGAATTAACGCTATGTAATTACTTTACTTTATTGCTAAACGTTAGCCATAGTAGTAGAAGTAATAGTTGGCGTGACGACTTCTTCAAGACACGATGATGAAGATCATGATGATGAAGATCATGGTGTCGAGCCGGTGACAAGATGATCATGGTGCCCCGAAGATGGAGATCCAAGGAGCAAGATGATATTGGCCATATCATGTCACTTTAATTGATTGCATGAGATGTTTATCATGTTTTTGCATCTTGTTTACTTAGAACGACGGTAGTAAATAAGATGATCTCTCACTAAAATTTTCAAGAATTGTGTTCCCCCTAACTGTGCACCGTTGCTAAAGTTCGTTGCTCCGAAGCACCACGTGATGATCGGGTGTGATAGGTTCTAACGTTCGCATACAACGGGTGTAAGCCAGATTTACACACGCGATACACTTAGGGTTCACTTGACGAGCCTAGCATGTACAGACATGGCCTCGGAACACGGAAGACCGAAAGGTCGAACACGAGTCGTATAGAAGATACGATCAACATGAAGATGTTCACCGTTGATGACTAGTCCGTCTCACGTGATGATCGGACACGGGCTAGTCGATTCGGATCGTGTATCACTTAGATGACTAGAGAGATGTCACTCTGAGTGGGAGTTCATTAAAATTTGATTAAGATGAACTTAATTATCATGAACTTAGTCTAAATTCTTTACAATATCTCTTGTAGATCAAATGGCCCACGCTCCAGTTTCCCTCAACTTCAACGCGTTCCTAGAGAAAACCAAGCTGAAAAACGATGGTAGCAACTATACAGATTGGGTCCGTAACCTGAGGATTATCCTCATAGCTGCCAAGAGATCATATGTCCTTGAAGCACCGCTAGGTGATGCACCTGCTCCCGATGCGGCCCAAGACGTTTTGAACGTCTGGCAGTCGCGTAGTGATGATTACTCCCTGGTTCAGTGCGGCATGCTTTACATCTTAGAGTCGGGGCTCCAAAAACGTTTTGAGCACCACGGAGCATATGAGATGTTCGAAGAGCTGAAAATGGTTTTTCAAGCTCATGCCCGAGTCGAGAGATATGATGTCTCCGACGCATTCTACAACTGTAAGATGGAGGAAAACAGTTTTGTCAGTGAGCACATCCTCAAGATTTCTGGATTGCACAACCGCTTGTCTCAGCTGGGAATGAATCTCCCAGATGAAGCGGTCGTTGACAGAATCCTCCAGTCGCTCCCACCAAGCTTCAAGAGCTTCGTGTTAAACTTCAATATGCAGGGGATGGAGAAGTCCATTCCCGAGGTGTATTCGATGCTGAAATCAGCGGAGGTGGACATCAAGAAAGAACATCAAGTGTTGATGGTCAATAAAACCACTAAGTTCAAGAAAGGCAAGGGTAAGAAGAACTTCAAGAAGGACGGCAAGGGAGTTGCCGCGCCCGGTAAGCCTGTTACCGGGAAGAAGCCAAAGCATGGACCCAAGCCTGAGACAGAGTGCTTTTATTGCAAGGGAACGGGTCACTGGAAGCGGAACTGCCCCAAATACTTAGCAGACAAGAAGGCCGGCAACGTCAAAGGTATATGTGATATACATGTTATTGATGTGTACCTTACCAGCACTCGTAGTAGCTCCTGGGTATTCGATACCGGTGCAGTTGCTCACATTTGTAACTCAAAATAGGAGATGCGGAATAAGCGGAGACTAGCGAAGGATGAGGTGACGATGCGCGTCGGGAATGGTTCCAAGGTCGATGTGATCGCCGTCGGCACGCTACCTCTACATCTACCCTCGGGATTAGTTTTAAACCTTAATAATTGTTATTTAGTACCAGCTTTGAGCATGAACATTGTATCTGGATCTCGTCTTATGCGAGATAGCTACTCTTTCAAATCGGAGAATAATGGTTGTTCTATTTATTTGAGAGATATGTTTTATGGTCATGCCCCGCTGGTCAATGGTTTATTTTTGATGAATCTCGAACGCGATGATACACATATTCATAGTGTAGATGCCAAAAGATGTAAAGTCGATAATGATAGTCCCACATACTTGTGGCATTGCCGCCTTGGTCATATTGGTGTCAAACATATGAAGAAGCTCCATTCAGATGGACCTCTAGAGTCTCTTGATTATGAATCATTTGACACGTGCGAACCATGCCTCTTTGGCAAGATGACCAAAACTCCGTTCTCCGGAACAATGGGGCGAGCAACCAACTTGTTGGAAATCATACATACCGATGTGTGCGGTCCCATGAGTGTTGAGGCTCGCGGAGGCTATCGTTATGTTCTCACCCTCACAGATGACTTGAGTAGATACGGGTATATCTATTTGATGAAACACAAGTCTGAGAGCTTTGAAAAGTTCAAGGAATTTCAGAATGAGGTTGAGAATCAACCTGACAGAAAAATAAAGTTCTTACGATCAGATCGTGGGGGTGAATATTTAAGTCATGAATTTTGGCACACACCTTAGGAAATGTGGAATTGTTTCACAGTTGACACCGCCCGGAACACCTCAACGTAACGGTGTGTCCGAACATCGAAATCGTACTCTGTTAGACATGGTGTGATCTATGATGTCCCTCACCGATTTACCGCTATCTTTTTGGGGTTATGCTTTAGAGACTGCCGCATTCACTTTAAATAGGGCTCCGTCGAAATCCGTTGAGAAGACTCCGTATGAACTTTGGTTTGGCAAGAAACCAAAGCTGTCGTTTCTAAAAGTTTGGGGTTGCAATGCTTATGTCAAGAAACTTCAACCTGAAAAGCTCGAACCCAAATCGGAAAAATGTGTCTTCATAGGATACCCAAAGGAAACGACTGGGTACACCTTCTACCACAGATCCGAAGGCAAAGTCTTTGTTGCCAAGAATGGATGCTTTCTAGAGAAAGAGTTTCTCTCGAAAGAAGTGAGTGGGAGGAAAGTAGAACTTGATGAGGTGACAGTCACCCCTCCTGAACCGGAAAGTAGCGCAGCACAGGAAACAGTTCCTGAGGTGCCTGCACCGACAAGGGAGGAAGTTGATGATAATGATCATGAAGAAACAGATCAAGTTACTACTGAACTTCGAAGGTCCACTAGGGAACGTTCCGCACCAGAGTGGTACGGCAACCCTGTCCTGGAAATCATATTGTTAGACAACGGTGAACCTTCGAACTATGAAGAAGCGATGGCGGGCCCGGATTCCAATAAATGGCTTGGAGCCATGAAATCCGAGATAGAATCCATGTATGAAAACAAAGTATGGACTTTGGTGGACTTGCCTGATGATAGGCACGCCATAGAAAACAAATGGGTATTTAAGAAGAAGACAGACGCGGATGGTAATGTGACCATCTATAAGGCTCGGCTTGTCGCTAAGGGTTATCGACAAGTTCAAGGGATTGACTATGACGAGACTTTCTCTCCCGTAGCGATGCTGAAGTCAGTCAGAATCATGTTAGCTATTGCCGCATTCTATGATTATGAAATATGGCAAATGGACGTCAAAACAGCATTCCTTAATGGCTTCCTCAAGGAAGAGTTGTATATGATGCAACCGGAAGGTTTTGTCGATCCAGAGAACGCTAACATGGTATGCAAGCTCCAGCGCTCGATTTACGGGCTGGTGCAAGCATCTCGGAGTTGGAATATTCGCTTTAATGATGTGATCAAAGCGTTTGGCTTTATACAGACTTATGGAGAAGCCTGTATCTACAAGAAAGTGAGTGGGAGCTCTGTGGCATTTCTCATATTATATGTGGATGACATATTGTTGATGGGAAATGATATAGAATTCTTGGAAAATGTGAAGGCCTACTTGAATAAAAGTTTTTCAATGAAGGACCTTGGAGAAGCTGCTTACATATTAGGCATCAAAATCTATAGAGATAGATCAAGACGCCTCATTGGTCTTTCACAAAGTACATATCTTGACAAGATATTGAAAAGGTTCAATATGGATCAGTCAAAGAAGGGATTCTTGCCTGTTTTGCAAGGTATGAGATTGAGCAAGGCTCAGTCACCGACCACGGCAGAAGATAGAGAAAAGATGAGTGTCATTCCCTATGCCTCGGCCATAGGTTCTATCATGTATGCCATGCTGTGTACCAGACCTGATGCGAACCTTGCCATAAGTTTGGTAGGGAGGTACCAAAGTGATCCCGGTACGGAACACTGGACAGCGGTCAAGAACATCCTGAAGTACCTGAAAAGGACTAAGGATATGTTTCTCGTTTATGGAGGTGACGAAGAGCTCATCGTAAAAGGTTACGTCGATGCTAGCTTCGACACAGATCTGGATGACTCAAAGTCTCAAACCGGATACGTGTATATTTTGAATGGTGGGGCAGTCAGCTGGTGCAGTTGCAAGCAGAGCGTCGTGGCACATTCTACATGTGAAGCGGAGTACATAGCTGCTTGCAAAGCAGCACAGGAAGGAGTCTGGATGAAGGAGTTCATCACCGACCTAGGAGTCATTCCAAGCGCGTCAAGCCCGATGACTCTCTTCTGTGACAACACTGGTGCTATTGCTATTACCAAGGAGCCCAGGTTTCACAAGAAGACCAAACACATCAAGCGCCGTTTCAACTCCATCCGGAATTACGTTCAAGATGGAGATATAGATATTTGTAAAGTGCATACGGATCTGAATGTTGCAGACCCGTTGACTAAACCTCTTCCACGGGCAAAACATGATCAACACCAGAACTCTATGGGTGTTCGATTCATCACAATGTAACTAGATTATTGACTCTAGTGCAAGTGGGAGACTGCTGGAAATATGCCCTAGAGGCAATAATAAAAGTATTATTATTATATTTCCTTGTTCATGATAATTGTCTGTTATTCATGCTTGAATTGTATTGTACGGAAACAGCGATACATGTGTGAATATATAGACCACAATGAGTCCCTGGTAGGCCTCTAGTTACCAGCTCGTTGATCAACAGATGGTCACGGTTTATTGACCATGGACATAGGATGTCAGTGATAGCGGGATCACATCATTAGGAGAATGATGTGATGGACAAGACCCAATCCTGAGCATAGCACGAGATCGTATAGTTCGTAATGCATAAGCTTTTCAGTGTCAAGTATTTATTCCTTAGACCATGAGGTTGTACAACTCCCGGATACCGTAGGAATACTTTGGGTGTGCCAAACGTCACAACGTAACTGGGTGGCTATAAAGGTACGCATCGGGTATCTCCGAAAGTGTCTGTTGAATTGGTACGAACCGAGACTGGGATGTTGTCACTCCATATGACGGAGAGGTACCTCTGGGCCCACTCAGTAAAACATCATCATAATGAGCTCAAAGTGACTAAAGAGTTAGTCACGGGATGATGGATTACGGATCGAGTAAAGAGACTTGCCATGACGAGATTGAACAAGGTATCGGGAATATAGACGATCGAATCTCGGGCAAGTACCGTACCGATGGACAAAGGGAATATCATACGGGATTGAGTGAATCCTTGACACGGTGGTTCATCCGATGAAGATCATCGAGAAACACGTGGGAACCAACATGGGTATCCAGATCCCGCTGTTGGTTATTGACCGGAGAGTGGTCCCGGTCATGTCTGCGTGTCTCCCAAACCCGTAGGGTCTACACACTTAAGGTTCGGTAACGCTAGGGTCGTAGAGATAAATGCACGTGGAAACCCGAAAGTTGTTCGGAGTCCCGGATGAGATTCCGGACGTCACGAGGAGTTCCGGAATGGTCCGGAGGTAAAGAATGATATATAGGAAGTCCAGTTTCGGCCATCGGGTGATCTCCGGGGGTCACCGGGAGTGTCCCGGGACCACCGGAGGGGCCTCGGGGGTCCATCGGGTGGGGCCACCCATCCCGGTGGGGCCCCTAGGCCGCAAGGGGGGAGTGGCCAGCCCTAATGGGCTGGCGCACCACATGGGCCCTCCTCCCCATGCGCCTAGGGTTGAAACCCTAGGGGGGAGGGGGCGCCACTTGCCTTGGGGGGCAAGGATTCCCCCCTTGGCCGCCGCCCCACCCTGCAGATCCCATCTGCAGGGCCGGTGCACCCCCCTGCCCCCCTATATATATGTGGGGGGGGGGGAGAGGGCAGCCGCACCCTTGCCCTGGCGCCTCTCCCCCTCCCGTCACACCTCCGTCTCCTTAACGCAGGGCGCTCGGCGAAGCCCTGCAGGAATCTCCACTGCATCCACCACCACGCCGTTGTGCTGCTGGATCTCCGACGACCTCTCCTCCCCCCTTGCTGGATCAAGAAGGAGGTGACGTTGCTGCACCGGACGTGTGTTGAACGCGGAGGTGTTGTCCATTCGGCGCTAGATCATCGGTGACGAAGAACGCGAAGAGTACGACTACTTCATCCACGCTTCTTCAAAAGCTTCCGCTCGCAATCTCCATAACGGTATGTAGATGCACTCTTATTTGCTCGTTGCTAGATGTCTCCTTAGTTGGATCTTGGTGAAAGCGTAGAATTTTTTTGAATTTTGCTACGTTCCCCAACAGAAAGAAATATTGGAAACTGGCGAAGATCTTGGGAAGGCTTTACCGAAAAAAAACACAAGACATAGTAAATGCAGTTCGTCTAGTGCATTCCACAAAAGTACTTTTAGAGGAGATGAGATCAGATGAAGGATGGGAGTTGTTCTTTGGAAATGTTGTTGAGTTCTGTGTGGAGCATGATATAGATATTCCAGACATGGAGGAACTATACATTATGTGTGCTGGGCGTGCTCGTCGTCAACCTGATCACTTTACTAGAGAAAGGTATCTACGAGTGGAGATATTTCGAGCAACAATTGACAACCAACTAACTGAATTGAATCTTAGGTTCAATGAGAAAGTGATGGATCTCCTATCCATTAGTGTTACATTTATACCAAGAAATGGATTTACATCTTTCAATGGAAATGTATTCAATGGTGGAGAAATATTATCCGGCTGATTTTACACATCAAGAGAGATATGGGTTGGAGATTCAGCTCAACCGTTTTGTTGTGGATGCTAAAAACAGTGGAGACTTGAAGAAGCCCATCACCATAACTTCTTTATGTCGATGTCTTGTTGAGACAAGATGAGATCGAATTTACAATTTGCTTGATCGGTTGCTTCGATTACTTGTTACTCTCCCGGTTTCCACTGCAAGTGATGAACGTGCTTTCTCGAGCATGAAGATTATCAAATCAAGGCTACGTAGTCGAATGGAAGATGATTTTCTTGCAGACAGTTTGTTGCTGCAAATTGAACGAGAAATTGCATCAAAAATTCCTTTTGAAGATATAATTACTGATTTCAAAAGTAGGAAGAAGAGAAGAGCGTATCTTAGTTGACAGTAGTGCTTGTTGGTTGGCTATAGTGCTGTTCCTTGTTGGTTGGCTATAGTGCCGCTCCTATGTTGTTCCTTGTACCTTCTCTGTTGTTCCTTGTACCTTCTGACGTGTGTTGGGTGCTACTTGCTGTAGCGGCTGTGTTGTATCTCAGTCTCATCTATGATAATGAAAATGGTTCACGCCGGCGTAAGCCCGCCGTAACACCGTCAAAAGGATGTTGTTCACATGCAAGGATGACGCGCTAATTGGGCAGTAGAACTTAGGGCATGTACAATGGTTGATAAGGTAGTCTTATCTTAAATTCTGCATGTAATTTAGAGATGACAAAAAGACATGTCTACAATGGGTCATCTCTTAGCCTTATCTTCAATAACTAGCTATTCCTAAAAACATGGTGAGACATATTGTGCTAAGAGATCATCTCTTGTCTTCTCTTAAATAAGAGAAGACAAGCCTTCTCTTATGATTTCTCTCTCCTCCACCTCATCATTTATCATACGTGGCGTTGCTAAGATAGAACCATTGTACATGCCCTTAAACTCCCGAGTCTCTTCATTTCATATTGTTTAGCTTTAGACCAAACCATTCTCAAGTTACTCGTGTGAAATTTGAATAACAAAATTCGGAGAGAAAATGTCAACATGTTTTTTTTGTAGAATTTAGAATCTGAAAATGTCAACATGGTATGCGTACATGAGGTTACATGGGCTAAAAGCATAAACGTGGGCCTGCGTCAACCCAGTCAGAATCTCCATCGACTCCACCACTCTCCCACTCTCGAGCAATGGGCAGCGGTTTCTAAAAAAAATTGAGGGATGGGCAGCGAACTGCTGGCGGCGGCGCCACCGGCGAAACGTCCGTCGATCTCATCCACCACGACCACCACCCACGTTACTGCCGCCGACGGAACCACCACCACCATATCCTCCCTCGGCCAAGACCAGCTTCTCGAGATCTTCTTCCGCCTCCCGAACCTCCCAGCCCTCGTCCGCGCGGCGCTCACCTGCCGCCCATGGCTCGGCGCCGTCCGCTCCTCCCCGTCCTTCCGCCGTATCTTCCGCGCCCTTCACCCAGCGCCGCTCATCGGGCTCTTCATCGACATCGATGGCGCCGCCGCCCCCTCCTTCGTCCCCCTGCGCCGCTCAGATCCGGACGTCATCGCCGCCATACGCCGCGGCGACTTCCTCCTCACTTCCCTCCCGGTGAATGACGACGAGGATACGAGTTGGTGCATCACGGACTGCCGCCACGGCTACATGCTCCTGTGGAACAAGGTCGTATGGAAGAATCCCACCGTCGCTGCCGTGAACCCCATGACCTGGGCCGTGGACATCATCCCAGTGCCCCGCGATGTCTGGTCTGGGAGGAGCGGAAGACGCCGCAATTTCGCCTTCCTTGGTTTCCATCTGCTTTCCTCCGAGGAGAACCCCCGGTCGTTCCGTGTGGTCTGCGTCTGCTCTGACAAGCAGAGAGTTCGCGTCGCCGTCTTCTCGCCGGAGACGAGGGTTTGGGCCGTCCACCCGTGGGTGCACGTCGGCGGTGATAACAGCCTAAAATCCAGCGCTGGCACGCTGGTTTGTGGTTCCGTTTACTGGCCTTTCCACGGCGAAGGGCGCATGATAAGGATCAACACAGCCACCATGGAGACCTCCTTTCTGGATCTACCCTGGCAGGTGATCGTGAAGGGGTGCAATTTCAAGGCCGGGGAGACTAAGGATGGCCAACTCTGCATTGTCTATGCATCAGATGATTTGCACCTCCATGCTTGGATTCGTAGTCTAGACGGTGATGGACTTGAGGTTTGGGTGTTGCAGAACATAATCTCTTTGAATGAAGAAATTGATGAGATCATTGAGGGGTGTGTTCTGGACTTGCCCGTCGACCTCAGTGTTGTGCAAGTTAGGTCTGGATACGTGTACTTGTCCGCGAAATGCATGACCCATCCTGGCACACTCCGCTGCTGGTTCATCTCCCTTTCACTGGAGACCCTGGAGGTTGAGTTACTGGTTGATGGCTGTTTTGGTGGCCCTGTCTGTCCGTACAGCATGGCCTGGCCTCCTTGTTTGGTTGGCGATGATGGGAACATTGGAGATGAAGTTGAAGGTTCTCACTGAAGTCTGCAGTTGTTTGTCATACGAGGAAATGAATGGGTATGAAGCTAACCATTATCCCTTACTTCCTTCATGCAAAAATGTCTAGTTGGCAACCTTTGGATACTTTTAAAACTTTCGGTACAATACTGGAACTAATTAATTTTATTGAAGATTGGATTTTCATCTCCTGAAAACTTTCTATTTTAAAGGATACTGCTATGTTGCATTTGCAGCTAGGCCCCATTGACCGAAAACATATAATAGAGCACCTGCACCCAGACCCTCCCTATCTAGCCATCCATTTCCCGCATCGTGATTCATGCAAATACATTTCTCTTTTTTGTTTCTCTCGAATAGAACATGTCTAGAAGTTCAAACCTTTGCAGCATGGCAAATATTTCTAACTAGAATCTAGGATAAATCTTTCAGAATTTTTTGTCAAACATAAATATACAAATAAGTTTTGTTTGATTAAAAAAATACTTTTTAGTTTTTTGTCGGACAAAAAATTCTGAAAGATTTATCCTAAATTATAGTTAGAAAACATTGCCATGCTGCAAAGGTTTGAACTTCAAGATATGTATATACGATAGAAACAAAAAAGAGAAAATTTGACATATAAAGTAAGCTGTGTCACACGGATCTTAAAGCGACATTGGAGAGTTAGGATAGCAGGTCAGGGGTGCAGGTGCTTTAAAAATCCATGTCCCGCCATTGACAAATTTGTTTCTACAGTTTCTCTGTGTTCGCCATTTATTTAGGAGAACACAAGACTACTAGTTCTGAAAAGTAATTTTATCATTTATGCCACCCGTTGTATCCCACTACTCAGTTTTGCCATTAAAAGTTACAGCCGCTCAAAACTGCCATCGATTCATGAGATGCTTACTCAAAAATGTCATTAGATATATAAAAAATGCTATCGTTCTGTTAGATGTTTGCTCAAAAATGCTATTAGATGGTTGTTATTTTCACTTCAAACTTGTTGACCATCTAGTATGACAAAAATAAGCCTAGACCCATATTACAGTTCTCTCTATCTCACAATGATAAGTGTGGCCCCACTTGTGAGGAGTAAGCATGCGATTATTTTTACAGGAAAATAAGAACATTGTTGGTATCAAATGGGCCACACACTTTATTGTAGTGAGATAGAGGGAGAGCTGGGATGTTGGTCCATAGGTATTTAAGTCATTATAACATGTCAAAAGAGATTTGAGATCATAATAATGATGTCCGGTGGAATTTTTGAGCATGTGTCTAACGAAGCGATGGCATTTTTGAGCAGTTGAAATTCCTAGTGGCAAAACTTAGTAGTGGGACACAACTGGTGGCATAAATATTAAAAACCCATTGTAATATTATGAACTTTTGGATTCGCTTGTAAATTATGAATAAAAACTTTTGGATTTGCACATGTGATTCTAACAAGAGTCCCTGTATACATATTACTTGTTTCGATTGCAGTTTTCTTGTTTACCACTTTTTTTTTCTGCCGAATCTCTTGATTTTGAGGATCCAATTATTTTTTGTTTTCCATTATTTTTTTCACTGCACAATCTCTTAATTTTTGAGGATCTTTCTTTAACCATGGCTGTCCTTTATTGTGCAGACCACTAATAATGTAAACCAGCTTTTTAAGTGTTTATCTATTATTTTTCTTCTTCTGAATATGTCTCCCCCCTATCTTTTTTGGTGGCTTATTTGCGATTTGTTATACTCGTATTTCAGTTCACAGTGTTAGGCAGATTGGTTCCCTTACTTGACTAGATATTGAAGGGTTTTGAAAGTGAATATTGTTTGTTGCATTATTTCTGCATCTGCTGTTTCTGGGCTATACTGTTTTACCTTATACTAACTGCAATTTTTGTCCAGTTTACAAAATTTGTTGGGCGTCAGCTATGTTCAGTTTCTTTCTTGGACGTATAAGATCACCTCATTGCGAGAAAGCTGTTTTTCTTTATTACTATTATTGTAGAAGATTAGAATTTGCAGAAGTTACATCCTGAAACATTTCACCAAAGGGTAGAATTTACACTATATTAACACTCTGGTTTGATGAGACTAACACGCTGCTTTTGTGATGCAACATTAGCAGGGGAGATTTGCGTTTCGGCGACGAGGCGGGTAACTGCAAAGTCGTTGTGCTTGGCGTCAAATGTATTTATGTTGACTGATCATGTAAAGTAGGGAATCAAATTCATTTGATGATGGATATGTAGAAAGGATGTATGTATTGCCTAGATTGTCTCAAAGTAGTGGCCAATGCTCAGAATGATGTAGCGAGTCCGCTACTTTGCTAATTACCACCTTGAACTGTGTAATCTAGTGTTATGTCTGAAGATTGAACAACTGACCGGTTCTCTCCTTCAATTATTTAACTGTGTTCAGCCTTCAATGTGCTCTATATATTCAGATACGTACAACTATTGTGGCAAAGAACTAAGTATGGGTACAGATGGCTCTCACGCACAGATTTTCAGTTCTATATATTTTCAGTACTACAATATATGTTCAGTTTAAGTTTTGCTTTACTTATTATGCCAAAACCAAATAATATAATACTAAAATATTCTTATTTCAAATGCAATGAAAAGACAACTTTTTGGGATACCATAAAAAATTAACTCAATCTCCCCCCTCCCCCCACAAAAAAAGAAAAAGAATTAAAATTAGTTCAAACTCAAATCAACACATTTTGGACTTTTTTGCCTTTGTATTCCCTCAAGAAGGTTTGAAGCGTGCATTTGATTGTAGTGTGTTGTTCATCAACATGTAATATAATGTTGACCTATCACTCGTTGAGATAGTTGGACAAGTTATTTCATTTGATTCAAATACAACACTAGGGCAGGGCATGCACATCTCCAGCTTCTTATCCCCCTCGCTGTTAGAGCTGTTTCATACAAACTGGCTGATCGCGCAGACGGCCCTGTAGGAGGAAGAAGCCTTCTGCACCCCCAACAGTGGAAGGGTAGCATACTGCTTTGGACTTGGCTCCTCCATGATTTTTTGGCCACATTATATATTTCTTCCTCCAATCCTGTCAAAAAAGATTGATCTTCTATGAATGAGTACCATGTTTGTTAAGGGAGTTGTTTATCAATTTGGAAAACATAATTATAGGAATTCTTTCGACATAGCAAAGTAGCATCATCAATAGTTATATGAACATACAATCGTAAGTGGTGTTAGTAACCATGATAACGAGGATGAAACATGCGCCTCTATAGATCGGTTGCAAATTTTACTCAAGGATATCATACCATTTGGAACTTGCAAACACTTGTAAAACATAGGAGAATGAAATCATGGTGTGGAACCATTTCTTTTGTAGTGCACCGTCATTTTTAGTCATAACATGGTCAGTCATGGCCCATGACATCGAGGGGAGAGGTGCTGGGCTGGGACCTGATTGCTTCTATGTTTTTTCATTTTGAGGGGTCCTTTGACAAAATGGCATACGCCATTTTTGTAATTAGCATTTCTTTGCCATGTCATCGTTTGAAATTGGGGCATACCTATCAGTTTCAGGGTTAAAAGGGCTAAAGCGAGTTAGCAGTGGGGTTTGCAAGAAAAAAAAAACTTAGAACTTGCGCGCGGTGTAATCTGCAAAATAAGTGAAAACATGTCTTTTCTATAAAGGATGCCATAAATGTGATAGTTCAGTGCAATTCAGTCATTATCTCCTGAATGAACAATTAACATCTAGATACACTTATGATACGATTTTGATGATTGTTTTGCCATGTAGAGAGCTACGTTATGATTATTTTTAGCCTTTTCAACCATCTAGAGTGATATCCCTAAAATATGTAAAACCATATAACATAAAAATGAGCCTAATTCCAACGCATACGGTCGTGTGCAAACTGAACCAGAAATTACCCCTCAAAAAAGAAAAAAGTAAACCAGAAATTGGACGATTTGCGTACATGGGCTCAAACCATGAAAGCGTATGACGGAGTTGGGCCATGCCCCATGCGTACAAAGCTAGCGAACCAGCCAGCCATCGACTCAACTCTCCAGCAATGGACAGTGAACCGCCGCCGCCGGCGGCCGCCGCGATCACGTCCACGACCACCAGCACCGCGACCACGACCGAAACCACCTCCGCCGCCGATGGCACCACTACCATCACGATCATCACCACCACCACCACCACTACCATCACAACGAAAAGGTCCAAAACCATCTTCGCCGACGCAACGACCACCACCATATCCTCCCTCGGCCAAGACCAACTTTTCGACATCTTCCTCCGCCTCCCGAACCTCCCGGATCTCGTCCGCGCCGCCCTGACCTGCCGCTCGTGGCTAGGCGCCGTCCGCTCCTCGCCGCCTGTTCCGCCAACTCCACCCGGTGCCCCTCATCGGGATCTTCCTCAAAGTCGATGACGCTACCGCCCCCTCCTTCGCCCCCTGCACCGCTCAGATCCCAACGTCATCGACGCCCTCCAGTGCGGCGACTTCTTCCTCACTTCCCTCGCCACGGAGCAGGAGGACGCGGACGCGCCCACCGATTGGGGTATCACGGACTGCCGCGATGGTTACATCCTCCTATGGAACACGCGGTCCGTCGCCGCCGTGAACCCCATGACCTGGGCCGTGGACATCATCCCGTTGCCCGGCGATGTCCCGGACGGGAGTCTGCGCGATTTCGGCTTCCTTGTTTCCATCTGCTGTCTTCTGAGGAGGACCCCTGGTGGTTCGGCATGGTCTGCGTATACTGGCCTTTCCATCGCGAACGGCGCATGATTAGGATCAACACAGCCACAATGGATATTACCAATGTGGATCTACTCTTGCAGGTCGATGTGGAGAGGTGCAATTACAAGGCTGGTGAGACTAAGGATGGTCAGCTATGCATTGTCTATGCATCTGATGAGCTCCTCCTCCATGTTTGGATCCGTGGCGTGGATGGTGATGGAGTTGGGAATTGGGTGCTGCATAACACACAATTTTTGAGTGCAGAAATCGATCGGATTACTGACGGCTTGCAGGGCCGCCTCAGGGTTGTGCAAGTAAGATCTGGATATGTGTACTTGTCCATGCATGTATGACCCCTGCTGGCACACATCGCGGCTGGTTCTTCTCTGTTTCATTTGACGCCATGCAGATTGAGTTACTGCTCGAGGGGACATTTGATGGTTGTGCATATCCATATGTTATGGCCTGGCCCCCTTCATTGATTGGTGATGATGGGAGCATTGGGCATGCAGATGAAGGCTGTGACTGAAGTCTACAGTTGACTGTCACAGCAGGAAATTAATGGAAATCTCTGTGGGTATGAGCTAGCCATTATTACTTACTGCTGGAATTTTAGTCTATTTTGGGCCAGCCCAAATAGCAATTTCAGAATTCCTAATAAATCCTAGAGGCCCACTTAGCCCATTCGTGCAAGGCAAGGGACACTACTAAAGTTTAATCCCACATTGCTAGTTTACAGAGAGTTGGACCTGTTTATAAGGTAGGCTCTTTCTCCACTTGTACGAGCATGAGAACAAGAGGGACATCCATGCGCTCCTCCTCCGCCGGCGCGCTGCGAGCCGAGCCGATGTCTAATTTTTGCCACGCACGACGGGTCCTGTTCACTTCGCCTCCCTCTTTTGCTTCGGCTCTCGGCGTGGCCTGCTCACCTCCTTGTCCTGTGCTTATATAAGAGAGGTCGCCCCTCTCCAGAGAGACACACTAGAAGATCATCTCCCTCTCGCCATCAAGTTCCAATCTCTGAGCTACTGCTACGATCTTCTCCATCCCGGCTTGCGGCGTGCACCGCAGGTCAGGACAGTAGGCCTCCGCTGCCGAAGCAAAGACGATGTATAAGCTAAAAACCTAGACTACGAGGGAGTAAAAATGATCCAAACACATGGATCCAACGACCATCCTCACCATCGACGACCGAAGGTTCGCCGGTGGAGGGGAGCCGCTAGAGGACGGCCGGAAGATTGACCTCTCCCGGCGGTAGCTAGGGTTCCAACCGCCACCAGGGGCGTGAGGAAAACACCAATTCCTAGGCTAGCTAGCACCAAAAAAGTATAAAAACTTGACAATTTGCATACATGGGCTCAAACCATGAAAGCGTGAGATGAAGTTGTGCCATTCGTACAAAGCTAGCGAACCAGCCAGCCACGAACCCCATCGACCTAACTCTCGAGCAATGGACAGTGAAGCGGTGGCCGCCGTGATCCCGTCCACGACCACCAGCACCGCGACCACGACCGAAACCACCTCCTCCGCCGATGGCACGACTACCATCACAATCATCACCACCACCACCACCACCATCACAACGTTCAAGACCATCTCCGCCACCGATGGCAGCACCACCACCGCAACAACCATCGCCGCAACAACCACCACAATGTCCTCCCTCGGCCATAACCAACTTCTCGACATCTTCCTCCGCCTCCCGGATCTCGTCCGTGCTGCGCGGACCTGCCGCTCATGGCTAGGCGCCGTCCGCTCCTCGCCGTCCTTCCGCCGCCTGTTCCGCCAACTCCACCCGGCCCCCCACATCGGGGTCTTCCTCAAAGTCGACGATACTACCCCCCCTCCTTCGCCCGCCTGCACCGCTCAGATCCCAACATCATCGACGCCCTCTAGTGCGGCGACTTCTTCCTCACTTCCCCACCACGGAGCAGGAGGACGCGGGCGCACCCACAGATTGGGAACCCCATGACCTGGGCCGTGGACATCATCCCGTTGGCAGAAGACAGTCCCTCCATGCATGCGCATAACTCCGCGAATCTAACCGATGCCACCAATGGTGGTGCTGGCTTATCGTGAGTCACTTCGTTTCTAACATGCCATGCTCTCCAGAAAGTCATAAGCGTCATGTTGGAAATATGAGCAATTTACCAAGTGATTTTACTAACAGAAATACTAGATAAAGCATGACTAATATGGCAGTGATAAAGCAAGTCATCCGAATTAACAAGGAAAAGGTAAACATCATCTTCATATATGAACTGTAACTAAACATATGTAGGACAGAAAGTTGCATATATGAAGTAGAAACTGACATATGTAGGACAAACTCTAGAACAAGGAACTGTGTGAGTGCCTCTAACAGAACAAGGAAGAACATGTACGGGACAGTAGCAGTACTGGACTTGGGGTCGACATCCTCGCCAGCCATGTCGTCGAGGAGGTTGTCGACGTTGTGGAAGAAGTCGTCGTCGGAGTCCGGGACGTCCGTGATGAAGAGCCAGTAGTCGCGCCGAGCGCTCCCCAAAAATCTTATCACCCTTCTCTCGTACATGACTCAAAAGGTGTGGTTTCGGAGGCCTACTGTCCCGACCTACGGTGCACGCCGCAAGCCGGGATGGGGAAGATCATAGCAGCAGCTCAGAGATCGGAACTTGGGGCGAGAGGAGGAAGATGCTCTGGTGCGTCTCTCTGGGGAGGAGCGACCTCCCTTATATAGGCGCAAGAGGAGGAGGTGAGAAGCCAGCGACGGGAGCTGAAGGGAGTGAGGGAGACGAACCGAACAGGCGCGCCGTTCGGATTCAGTGTCCACTACAGAAAAACGTTTTCAGCTTCCGTGTGACCTTTCATATTCCCGTCGTGCGTGGCAAAAGTAAGACATCGGCTCGGCTCATTCCTGCAACCCGCGGCGCGGCGCGGCGAGGCAGGCGGAGGAGGAGGAGCGCGCGTGGATGTCCCTCTTGTTCTCATGCTCGTATATGATGGGTGGAATGCTGGTATTGTTGGAGCATGCCAGTAGTTGGTTATCTCAGTATCAACGGAGATCACGTCTTGATTCCGTTCATCTCCTTTTCGGTACTATCATAGGCCGTCCGTTGGGATTACGGTCTAGTCAGTTGTAAACCACTTCCCGAGTACACACCAAGTAGAGGGGCCGGGATGAGGGTTCCATGGCCCTGGATTAAAGCCCGTCATCCGGTCAGGGGGCATGGGTGTTTCCGGTTGGGACCGAGAGGGGGGCACCCCTTAGAGCGCGCATATATAAATTTGATCCCATGCTATTCGAGGTTGTAGCCTCCCCGTCATAAAGTTTTCCGTGAATGTCGTCGCGGGTAATTCCGGACGACAGGATGTTAAATGGGTGTGTACTGGTTAGTTGGGTTTCTACTAAAACACCGTAGACGGGACTATCCCACGTGGCTAGTGGAACCCGTTGGCTATGAGTTAATGGTACAAGCTCTGCATAGTTAAATTCCTGCAATAGCCATGTTTATGGCCTAGGATCAATCTTCATGTCAACCCGGTGACCGTCTCTAGTATATTCTTGTTGGTAACCAGAGTAGTGTTCTTTGTCAAGTTCATTTGGTGGATGAACTCACCAACTATCTCAGTGTTGATTTATTTTCAGAAGTATTTCATCATTATACTAATGCTATTTATAAGCCCTTTATGTGATGTCGCTCAGACGTCCGACTGTGGCATTCTGTTTATAAGCCCTTTATGTGATGTCGCTCAGACATCCGACTGTGGCATTCTTTCTATTTATAAGCCCTTTATGTGCTGTCGCCTAGACGTCCGACAGTCGGATGAGAGGTAAGAGCCCTTTATGTATTATATTGGCGCGCTTGTAATAAAATTGTTGAGCAACCCCCAGCTCAACCTTGTATAATATTCAGTATACTGGAATTCTGTATCAAGGAATTGTCTGCCAGCAGGTAATAATATTCCTCGCTGGTTTAATAAAAAGGTCGGTCTTCCGGTAATTATTTTACTGAAGGACCGGTCCTGACAACATTGGTATCAGAGCCAGGCTGACTGTAGGAAACCACTAGGTGCGCTCGCTAATCGATTATTAGCGAAAAAATTGCGTTTCAGCATTTTTACATCTGTAGCAATTTTCTGTTGGTCAGCATAAATTTATGGCCTGACTATTCGGAATTTTTGTCTACTTTTGTAGATGGCCAGCAACAACTGTGATGCACAGGTGTTTGCCAATATTCCTGAGGGGTTTGTCAAGCTCCTCTTCGCCATCACCAAAGTCGTGATCGGGCCATCCACTCGTCCCGAGTTTACACTCTACCGTCACAAGATCAACGACAGCGTGTCGATGCATCAGACTGTGGTACACTTCAAAGGTGGGCGTTCTGAAGCGCGCCGCCTTCGATTTGTGGGCAGAGCCATGCCTACGGAGAGGCATGCCATGTAGATGGCTGCCCGTGAGGTGATAGCTCTTCTCCGGGACATTCTGCCTTCGATGAAGACTCGTCGCTTCCGTTACCTCCCATGCCATGTGCCTTATACATGTCACTATGCATTTGCATGCGCAAATGGGGAGCGTGACGAAGCCATTGAATCGATGGTTGAATACCTCAAGGCTCTAGAGGCAGCCTTTGGTAATCTGGTGGACGACCTGGTAGCCACCCATATGGAGATGGTCCAGAGTGGCTCCGCCAACAGGAGGGAGCTGCTCCATACTGCACCACCAATGACATTTGTCTCGTCCGCCGCATCCTATGCACCATCCATCTTAGCCACCGCTCGTCGTCTGCCTACCACTGAGGAGTTTGACCAAGTCATTGCTCCTACTCCAGTCAGAGCTTCACCGCCTGCTGCACCTACCTCGACACCTCGTACTCTTACTCCGCGCCTGGAGCCCATTAGTGAGGAGGAAGTTGAGTCTCCAGCACCACTGGGCCTTACCCTCGGCAGGCCGAGGGAAATCTTCAACATCTCCGACTAGCGCGTCATTTCGCGACGCACCGCGCTCGCTTGTAATATTTGTGTGTTATGTAAAATAGGTTGATGGGAGTAGTCTGTTTGCGCATCATGTAGGATCTTGGAGGAGTGCACTAGTTTAAATAACATGTCAGGATGTGTACGCACATCCTGAGTGACGTATGTATAATTAGAACCGGCGTGTAATATATGTACTAGCAGCCTTCTCCGTGCGCAATCAACCAGTTTATTTCAAAAATCTTTTTCGAGCTCGTGTTTGATCGCTTTTGCAAAAGCTTGGTTTATTTTGCTGCTCGGTTCTTCTCAAGTTTCTGCTTTATTACCCCAGAGTAAGAAATGACTCGCCCCTGTACACGTTCCATGCCAAGTCCGCCGGAAGAAAACTATGGTACACAGACAAACAACAATTTCTCATAGGGGCAGTCAAGTCAGCAGGGCAGTGAGACGGCATTTTCTTAGGTGTGCCGCCTTTACGAGCAAAGTCAGCAACAACACCAAGAAATGATGAACCATGTCATTAACATGGGAAATCACCGCGAGCCATACCAACAGCATTCAAAATTGTCTGAATTTCAGAAGACACGTCCAACAACATTTTCGCACACAGACAAACCTCTTGAGGCCGATGATTGGCTTCGAGATATTGAAAGGAAATTAATTGTGGCGCAATGCTCAGACCGTGAGAAGGTGCTGTACGCACCGCATTATCTTACTGGAGCAGCCGCGTCCTGGTGGGAAAATTTTCTGCTTATGCATCCCGATATAAATAATATCACCTGGGAAGATTTTAAGGAAGGCTTTCGCGGAGCACACATCCCTAAGAGTATTATGAAGATCAAGAAAAGAGAATTTGATAACCTTAAGCAAAGAGGCATGACAGTACAGGAGTACAACAGTCAGTTTGCGCAACTATCACGTTATGCCAACGAAAAGTGAATGACGGAAAATAAGAAGATGGAAAAATTCCTGGACGGACTGGCACCAGCACTAAAATGCCAGTTAGTCGTACACACTTTTCCAGATTTCAAGACACTGGTAGACAAAGCCATTACACTGGAAAATGAATGTCGCAGTCTGGAAGACATCCGCAAGAGAAAAAGGGATCAGACCAACCACCCCCGCAACAACAAGAACAAAATAAATTTCCAGAGGAACGGGGCGAACAGGCCCACGACCAACGGCACACGTCCAAATAAGAATTTTCCTGCAAGAGACAAGGATTTCACCTATCGTCCGGGTGTTACCTGCTACGCGTGTGGAGAAGAGGGACACTATGCTAAACAGTGCCCTAAGCCAAGAAACTCAGCACCGAAGCCAAACAGCAACGAAAACAATTCCGCGCCCAAGCGTAACAATTTCAACCCCAATAACAATCACATGAAAGGCCACCTGAACCATGTGACCAAGGAGCAGGCACATGATGCACCGGATATCGTACTCGGTACGTTCCCTGTCAACACAATACCTGCCACGCTTTTGTTTGATTCTGGAGCTTCTCATTCGTTCATTTCGAAGAGTTTTGCTTTGCAACATGGTTTTTCAATGCTACCCTTGGGAAAATCAATGACCATCAAGTCCCCCGGAAGTAAGCAGATCACTCAGAATTACTGCCAAGGTTTGATCATTGAAATTGAGGGATTAAAGTTTCACGCAAACCTCATCGTGTTGGAAAACAAGGGACTGGATGTTATCCTGGGTATGGATTGGCTAACCACCAATAAAGGATTTATCGACTGCTTCAACAGGACAGTGATTCTTACTCACCATCATGGAAAAACAATAAGGGTCGCAGCTCAGGAAAGACCGGTGTCACGGCAACCAAAATTAAACAAAGTTGATACATCTGAGTTTAGCAAGGTTCAGTTGTATGTGAATTTCCGGACGTATTTCCCGAAGAATTACCAGGCATGCCGCCAGACAGAGAAATAGAATTCATTATTGAGCTAGCACCGGGAACCACCCCCATATATAAGAAACCATACAGAATGGCACCGTCCGAGTTGGTTGAATTAAAGAAGCAAATACAGGAAGTGCTAAACAAAGAATTTATACAGGCCAGCTCCTCGCCTTGGGGTTCGCCGGTATTATTTGCCAAAAAGAAGGATGGGACCATGAGGTTGTGTATAGACTACCGAGCACTCAACATGGTCACAATCAAGAACAAATATCCGATGCCACGGATAAACGATTTATTTGACCAGCTCGCGCAAGCCAAGGTTTTCTCAAAGGATGATCTAAGGTCAGGATATCACCAACTGAAAGTACGCACAGAAGATATCCCGAAAACAGCATTCACCTCAAGATACGGACTTTATGAATTTACAGTAATGCCGTTTGGACTGACCAACGCCCCCGCATATTTCGTCCACCTTATGAACAAAATATTTATGAAGTTCATGGACAAATTTGTGGTGGTATTTATTGACGATATCTTGGTATATTCAAAGACACCAGAAGAACATGCTGAACGCCTCCGCATTGTACTAGGAGAATTAAGGAAACACCAACTTTACGCCAAATTCAGCAAATGTGAATTTTGGTTGAGACAAGTGGGTTTTCTAGGACACGTATTAACACAAGAAGGAATTGCTGTGGACCCAGATAAAGTCAAGGCTGTACTTGGCTGGAAGTCACCAGCCAGTGTAACGGATATACGCAGTTTCCTCGGTATGGCCGGATATTACAGAAAGTTTATTGAAGGATTTTCTACCATTGCCACACCAATGACACAGCTACTCAAGAAGGATAAGAAATTCGAGTGGACCGAAGCATGTGAGAAAAGCTTCCAAGAGCTCAAAACGAGGTTAACAACGGCCCCAGTATTAATTGTACCAGACATACACAAGAGCTTTGAAGTATATTGCGACGCGTCCCGGAAAGGCCTCGGATGCGTACTGATGCAAGAAGGCAAAGTAGTCGCCTACGCTTCCCGGCAACTGCGAAAACATGAAGAAAATTATCCTACCCACAATTTAGAGTTGGCAGCAGTCATTCATGCACTCAAGGAATGGAGTCAATTTTTGCTTGGAAATCGCTGTGAAATATATACGGACCACAAGAGCCTCAGCTATATTTTCACACAGCCAGAGCTCAATTTACGACAACGACGCTGGCTGGAACTGGTAAGATTACGACGTGGGTATCCACTATCACCCAGGAAAAGCAAACGTGGTAGCGGATGCTCTCAGCCGTAACCCCAGCCCGAACAGCGGCAGCATACCGAACCTGAGACCCGAATTTCAGCAAGAATTCGCCAAGCTCAACCTGGTGATGGTCGCGGAAGGCGAAGTATCCAAGCTGGAAATACAACCTACGCTAATTGAGCAAATAAAGAAGGCTCAGCATGGACATTCCAGCATCGAAGGGATAAAAAGAAAAGTAAGTCAGGGCAAGGCCTCAGAATTCACCATAGACAGTGAAGGAATATTATGGTTCGGAGACAGACTTTGCGTACCAAATAGCAACGACCTTAAACAGCAAATTCTAGCAGAAGGCCACACCGCTCCATACTCAATCCACCATGGAGGTACAAAAATGTATAAGGATATTCAGGAAAGATTTTGGTGGCATGGCATGAAGAGGGATATAGCCACATTTATTGCATACTGCGATTCATGTGAACGCATTAAAGCCGAGCACCAAAAACCCGCAGGGCTATTACAGCCAAACAAGATACCAGAATGGAAATGGGATGACATTGGAATGGATTTTATTGTTGGACTACCACGGTCGCAACACGGTAACGATGCCATATGGGTCATCACAGATAGACTGACCAAGGTGGCATATTTCATACCAGTCAAGACAACCCATACCACTCAAAAGCTCGCCAAGCTTTACCTTGCCCGGATAGTATGCCTACATGGTGTCCCCAAGACTATAATATCCGACAGAGGCACTCAGTTCGTCTCCAAATTTTGGGACCAGTTGCAGCAAGCCCTCGGAACGCAACTAACGTTCAGTACGGCTTACCACCCCCAGACTGAAGGACAAACGGAACGAGTAAATCAAATACTCGAAGACATGCTAAGGGCATGTGTCCTCACCTATGGGACCAGTTGGGAGGAAAGCTTACCATATGCCGAGTTTGCATACAACAATAGTTATCAAGCAGGGCACAAAAGCTGGAGCATAATGTCGCAGTAGCACAACATAACATTGCCATGCATGCGCTGGTTCTCGAATTAATCGTCAGTGTTCGAATACATAAATATTAATTTAGTTCTTTTCGTCACAATATGTACTAGTTTGCTCTTGGGTTTCGGCACGCCTAGCCATGTACTCCATCTGTAAACTAATATAAGAGTGTTTAGATAACTAAAGTAGTGATCTAAACGTTCTTATATTAGTTTACAGAGGGAGTAGTATTCAGTTCAATCTACTTCCATGGTTGGATGTCATCTTTTGTACTCGCTCCATTCTCAAATATAAGTCTTTCTAAAGATTCCAATAAATGACTACGTACAAAACAAAATAAGTGAATCTGTAATCTAAAATATGTCTACATATGGATTTATGTTGTAGTTCATTTAAAATGTCTAAAAATATTTATATTTAGAAACGGAAGGAGTACATGTCATGTGGACATGTGGTCATGCATGTTTAAGTTCTAAATTTACACAAGGTGAGTATGTGCCGGCACGCCGGCCAAATAGTTCCGTCGGTCACGCCCCAGCCGCCTGATCCAGTTGCCGCTGCCGTTAGATTGCTGCACACTGGCTTCGTCTTCCTTTTATGAACATCGCACAGGAAAAAAAAATCCTTGGCCTTTGCACCATGGGATTCCGCCTTTCTTGTGCGGCTCCGGCGAGGGGAAGGACCGCCGGCCGCATGCCACTCGCACCCGACGCCGCGCAGCCATCCGCTACTCGCCGAAGAACGTCCCGCCACTTGTCAATTTCAGTTGCAGCTTCCCGGTTTAGCGGTTGCAACTCCGTTGCCGATCCGTTGCAACTTCCGCCGTCGCCACTCCATGGTTGCAACACCACGATGCGCCGCCGCTCCTCGCCGTCGATACTTGCTGTATGGAATTGCATTGACGACGGCCACCAGTCGACGCCGCTGAGTGGATCTAGCAAAAAATATCGCCGGGCATAGAAAGACGACAACGGGTGCAGCAAATGATCGTCGCCTCCCTCGCGAGGTGGCAACTCCGTCATGATGAATGTAGCAAAAACACTCGCCCGTAGTAGCAACATCCTTTGATCTGGTCGAATCATTATTATCTATGGTTGAAGCTTTTTGTCGATGGTTGGGGAAAAAATGGTTGCATGTTGCCGTGGTTGAAGCTTTCTCTATCTACGATTGAAACATTTCTGTCAAATTGTTGCAACTTTTTCTAGTGGGGTAGTGCCGATTGAAGCTTTCTGAACATGAAATAAGCAGCTATATAACAAGGAATTTTCATGATTTTCCATCATTGCTGGAGTATTCATTGACCTCTCATTGTGCATATTGTCTCTATTGCTTTCTCTTTAGCAAAAATAGAAAGAAAAGAGGTGGGTTTGATGTCTTTACAACACAAGGTTTTGATAATTGGAAGAAAGTTCACGATGGACAGAAATGTGCACTTTTAGTTCACATGCGATCAAGTCCTTGCTCAGAACATAACAATGCAGTGAGAGATGGCCATGCTTTATTGGATTAGTCAAACCATTTCGAAAATATCTTCGAGGTGAACAACAAGGAGGATAAAGAAAAGGATCGTTTGAGGCTGGGAACTACAATTGCGGTTGTAAAGTGGCTCACATTTCAGTCTTGTGCTTTAAGAGGCCATGATGAGAGGCCGGAATCAAGAAACAGAGGTAACTTTCTTGAGATGTTGAAGCTTCTTGCAGAATTCTGCCCTGATGTTCAAGCTGCAGTTCTTGGGAATGCTCCACAAGTTTGCAAATACACATCACATGAAATTCAAAATGATATCTTGAGCATTTATGCTATGAAAGTCAGGGAGCATATTCGAGCACCTCAAAGTACTCTATTCTTGTGGATGAAACATGTGATGTGTCCAAAAGAGAGTAAATAGAACTAGTTTTCAGATTTGTTGATACAGATGGTTATTCCCAAGAAAGATTTTTTTTCATCTCATACATGTAGCCAACACAAAAGCACTTACACTAAAGATGGAGTTGTGTTCAGTATTATCAAAGCATGGATTTGATGTAGAAAATCTTCGAGGCCAGGGATACGACGGGGCAAGCAACATGAGGGGGGAGTTGAATGGATTGCAAGCGCTATTTATTAAAGATTGCCCCTATGCATATTATGTTCATTGCTATGCACATCGGTTGCAACTCTCCCTTGTTGGTGCAGCAAGAGATGTGGTTCCAGTCACCCAATTTTTTCAGAAGCTTCTCTTTGTTATAAACACAGTTTGACTCCTCTTCAAAGCGACGTGATGTGCTGCATGACGCCCAGGTGGTTGGGATTGCACGCTTGCTTTCTATCGATCAGATTGAAACAACCAAAGGAGCCAATCAAATACGCTCATTGAAGCGACCATGAGAGACTAGATGGTGTTCCCACATAGGTTTGATTTCTCGTCTTATGCATATGTTCAATCCAGTGAGAGCAGTTGAAAATTTAACCGTAGATTCATCGGCTGGAGCAAACTGAGCTGATGGTGATACTTCTTTCACCTACATGACCTCTTTTGAGTTCGTATTTATTCCTATGCACGATGAAAGAAATATTGGAAAGCAGCGAAGATCTTGGGAAGGCTTTACAGAAAAAAACACAAGACATAGTAAATGCAGTTCGTCTAGTGCATTCCACAAAAGTACTTCTAGAAGAGATGAGATCAGATGAAGGATGGGAGTTGTTCTTTAGAAATATTGTTGAGTTTTGTGTGGAGCATGATATAGATATTCCAGACCTGGAGGAACTATACATTCTGTGTGGTGGGCGTGCTCGTCGTCAACCTGATCACTTTACTAGAGAAAGGTATCTACGAGTTGAGATATTTCGAGCAACGATTGACAACCAACTAACTGAATTGAATCTTAGGTTCAATGAGAAAGTGATGGATCTCCTATCCATTAGTGTTACATTGATACCAAGAAATGGATTTACATCTTTCAATGCTAAGGAAATATGTTCAATGGTGGAGAAATATTATCCGGCTGATTTTACACAACAAGAGTGATATGGGTTGGAGATTCAGCTCAAGCATTTTGTTATGGATGCTAAAAACAGCGGAGACTTGAAGAAGCCCATCACTATAACTTCTTTATGTCGATGTCTTATTGAGACAGGACGAGATCGAATTTACAATTTGCTTGATAGGTTGCTTCGATTACTTGTTACTCTCCGGTTTCCACTGCAAGTGCTGAACGTGCTTTCTCGAGCATGAAGATTATCAAGTCAAGGCTACGTAGTCGAATGGAAGATGATTTTCTTGCAGACAGTTTGTTGCTGCAAATTGAATGAGAAATTGCTGATTTCAAAAGTAGGAAGAAGAGAAGAGCGTATCTTAGTTGACAGTAGTGCTTGTTGGTTGGCTATAGTGCTAGTTGGTTCTGTTTAGTTGTCTTTCAGTCGTTTGGTGTGGTCTGATCTTGTTGGTTGATCGAAGTACACTTTGAGGTGCTTCAGGAAATGGCCCAAATCATTGTTTTGGGTTTAGCTAAGGGTTGAGGTGTCTTCACTGTTTCTTCACAACACTGTTTTCACCTCATATCGCCTTGCGGATATATTTTCAAGATAATAAATTAACAGAAAAAAATCCACACTTATTTCTGACTTTGCATCAAATTTCCTATAAAATGCTAACTCTAAACAATTCTTCATCCAAACAAAATATTTACATCTACTTACACTATGTTTCATAAACATTCTCATGTTTTAAAACATCAAATTATTTATTAAAAGTTCCCGCAGCAACACGTGGGGTATCATCTAGTTTATATCATCTAGTTCCAGGGATGGTTTGGTTCACGTGAAAGCCTTGTGCCGATCTCGTCGGCAACGATGACGGCGATGCCTTTGGGCGCCGCTTCCCTTCGTGAAGGCGTCATTTGGAAGCACCTTGCCCGCTCATTTGTGTGCCCCGGGCGAAAGCCTCAGATCCACCTCTGGAGCAGACGACGATGGTGTCATGATGTCGGGCGTTGTTTTTTGGAGCCACATATCTGCCGTTGCTAGCTTGATGTCTGGGTTGGAGTGCTTGTTGGGTTCTTGGAGTTTAGGGTGGTGGCGGTGGAAGTGGTCTGTGGTAGTGAAAATTCCTTGGTCACTCTGGTGCTGCTAGTCGACCTATCTCCTGGGGGCTCGTGGCAGCGCTGAGGTTTCGGAGTTCGGTGCCCTTCGACGACGCCTGAGGTTTGGTTGCCTTGCATAGTGTTCTGGTTCTATCTATTTGTGATGGTGGCTGTGGTGTGGCTCAAAGGACGTGCAGGGCTCTCTCGGTGGAACAATGCCCTTCGGCATGATCTGCGACTCTCTCCGTCTCGTAGTGGCTTGCCAAAGCTCATTTCTGGTTCTCCTATGTTGTTCCTTGTACCTTCTGGGGTGTGTTGGGTGCTACTTGCTGTAGCCGTTGTGTTGTATCTCAGTCTCATCTATGGTGATGAAAATAGTTCACGCCGGCGTAAGCCCGCCGTAACACCGTCAAAAGGATGTTGTTCACATGCAAGGACGACACGCTAATTGGGCAGTAGAACTTAAACTCCTGAGTCTCTTCATTTCATATTGTTTAGCTTTAGACCAAACCATTCTCAAGTTACTCGTGTGAAATTTGAATTACAAAATTCGGAGAGAAAATGTCAACATGTTTTTTTTTTAGAATTTAGAATCTGAAAATGTCAACATGGTATGCGTACATGAGGTTACATGGGCTAAAAGCATAAACGTGGGCCTGCGTCAACCCAGTCAGAATCTCCATCGACTCCACCACTCTACCACTCTCGAGCAATGGGCAGCGGTTTCTAAAAAAATTGAGGGATGGGCAGCGAACTGCTGGCGGCGGCGCCACCGGCGAAACGTCCGTCGATCTCATCCACGTCCACCACCACCCACGTTACCGCCGCCGACGGAACCACCACCATATCCTCCCTCGGCCAAGACCAGCTTCTTGATATCTTCCTCCGCCTGCCCAACCTGCCGGCGGTCGTCCGCGCGGCGCTCACCTGCCGCCCATGGCTCGGCGCCGTCCGCTCCTCCCGCTCCTTCCGCCGCCTCTTCCGCGCCCTACACCCAGCGCCGCTCATCGGGCTCTTCATCGACATCGATGGCGCCGCCGCCCCCTCCTTCGTCCCCCTGCGCCGCTCAGATCCCGACGTCATCGCCGCCGTCCGCCGCGGCGACTTCCTCCTCACTTCCCTCCCGGTGAATGACGACGAGGATACGAGTTGGTGCATCACGGACTGCCGCCACGGCTATGTCCTCCTGTGGAACAAGATTGTATGGAAGAATCCCACCATCGCTGCCGTGAACCCCATGACCTGGGCCATGGACATCATCCCGGTGCCCCGCGATGTCTGGTCTGGGAGGAGTGGGAGACGCCGCAATTTCGCCGCCCTTGGTTTCCATCTGCTGTCCTCCGAGGAGAACCCCCGGTCGTTCCGTGTGGTCTGCGTCTGCTCTGACAAGCAGAGAGTTCGCGTCGCCGTCTTCTCGCCGGAGACGAGGGATTGGGCCGTCCACCCGTGGGTGCACGTCGGTGGTGACAACAGCCTCAAGTCCAGCGCCGGCACGCTGGTGAGTGGTTCCGTTTACTGGCCTTTCCACGGCGAAGGGCGCATGATAAGGATCAACACAGCCACCATGGATGTCTCTTTTGTGGATTTACCCTTGCAAATGAAGGTGGAAGGATCCAATTTCAGGGCTGGGGAGACTAAGGATGGCCAACTCTGCATTGTCTATGCATCTGATGATTTCCTCCTTCATGCTTGGATCCGTAGTCTAGACGGTGATGGACTTGAGGTTTGGGTGTTGCAGAACATAATCTCTTTGAGTGAAGAAATTGATGAGATCATTGAGGGGTGTGTTCTGGACTTGCCCGTCGACCTCAATGTTGTGCAAGTTAGGCCTGGATACGTGTACTTGTCCGCGAAATGCATGACCCATCCCGGCACACTCCGCTGCTGGTTCATCTCCCTTTCACTGGAGACCATGGATGTTGAGCTACTGGTTGATGGGTGTTTTGGTGGCCGTGCCTGTCCGTATGTTATGGCCTGGCCTCCTTGTTTGGTGGGTGATGACGGGAGCATTGGACATGAAGTTGAAGGTTCTCACTGAAGTCTGCAGTTGTTTGCCATACGAGGAAATGAATGAAAATATGTGGGTATGAGCTAACCGTTATTACTTACTGTGTTGATGCACAATAATGTCTAGTTGGCATAAAAAACTGGAAAATCACTCCCTGGTGTCTTAAGTAATGGTTATTCTCACAGAAACCTGTTGACGCTTTTAAAACTATTGGTACAATTCTGGAGCTAATGATTTTGTTTGAAGATTGGATCTTCATCTTCTGAAAACTTTCTATTTTAAAAGAAAACTGCTATGTTGCATTTGCATAAACTTCTGAAAATTTTCATCTTCTGGTAGTTTTGAAAAGTATTTATAATATTATCTCTCGGATTTGCATAAATTTTGAATAAATGAACTTTTGGATAGGCATATGTGATTCTAACAAGAGTCCCTCTATGTATGTTAGTACTTGTTTTGATAGCAATTTTCTCGTTTCCTTTTTTTACTGCACAATCTCTTCATCTTAGAGGATGCAAGTTTTCTTCTTTTCCATTATTTTTCACTGCACAATTTCTTAATTTTGAGGATCTTTTTTTTTCAACCTTGGTTGTTCTTTATTTTGCGAACCACTAATAATATAAATAATCTTTTAAGTGCTTATCTATTACTCCCTCTGTAAAGAAATATATGATCTTTTAGATCACTAAAATAGGGATCTAAAAGGTCTTATATTTCTTTACGGAGGGAGTATTTTTCTCCTGAATATGTTCCCCACCTAACTTTTGTGGTGGCTTGGTTGCGTCTGGTTGTACTTGTATTTCAGTTCACAATGTTAGGCAGATGGTTCCTTACTTGACTAGATACCAGAGAGTTTGAAAGCGGATATTGTTTGTTGCATTATTTCTTTATCTGCTGTTTCTCGGCGCAACTGTTTTGCCTTGTATTAACCGCAATTTATGTTCAGTTTTAAAAATTTGTCGAGCATCAACTATGTTCAGTTTCTTGGGTGTATAAGATCATCTTATTGCAAGAAAGCCATTTTTCTTTATTACTATTAGTTTAGAAGATTAGAATTGCAGAAGTTATATCCTGAAGCATTACACCAAAGGGTAGAATTTACACAATATTACCACTCTGGTTTGATGGAGACTAACACACTGCTTTTGTGAGGCAACAGTAGCAGGGGAGATTTGCATTTTGGCGAAGAGGCGGGAAACCTGCGGGTGTGCGTGTAACTGCAAAGTCGTCGTACTTGGCCTCAAATGCATTTATGTTGACTGATCATGTAAATTCGGGAATCAAATTAATTTGATGATGAATTCGTAGAAAGGATGTATGTATTGCCTAGATTGTCTCAAGTAGTGTGGTCAATGCTCAGAATGATGTAGTGAGTCCGCTACTCTGCAAATTACCACCATGAACTGTGTAACCTACTGTCATGTCTCAAGATTAAACAACTGATCGTTTCTCTCCTTCTTTGGTTGTTTAACTGCGTTCAGCCTTCAAGATGCTGTATATATATTCAGATACAACATTTTGTGGCAAACAACTAAGGGTGGGTACAGGTGGCTCTCACTCGCAGATTTTCAGTTCTATATATTTTCAGTACGTTTTTGTTTACTTATTGGGGCGTGGTACACGTCTGTTGCTGATCTTTTTAAAAGATCGGCCAGGGTGCGAGCTGTCCGACTGTATGACGCGAGCCATTAGTTTCTCTTCTTTATTTTCCTACAACAAGATCCTTGGTACAAACCTCATTCCTACAACAAGACCCTTGTTGCAAAATTTGCCATCTATTTTCCTACAATAAAACTGTTGCTGTAATCCTCATTTCTGCAACAGGACTGTTGTTGTAAAATATTCAAATACATCTCCAGCCTCTTCTTAGTATTACTGCCAAAAAGGACGCTTGTTGCCTTGTTGCAAAATTTGCAACAGGACCTCTAGACTGTTCTCTGTGTTCCTACAATAGGATACATGTTGCATTTTTTCGCAACGGAGATCATGTTGCAGAAAATGTCACCATGTCGCGGCCGCCATTTGCAGCAACGTCAATGTTGCAGTAACTGTTGCTGCACGCGGCACCGGCTTTTCAGCTAACCTTGAGGAGGCGGCAACCATGGCTGTCCACGCTCGTGCTCCTCCTAGACGGCATCAATGTGGAACGACAAGTGACGGCTGACGTGGCTCCGGCAGCGGCATGCCTCGCACAGGAAAGAGAGAGCTGAGGAGAAAGGGGAAGCGGAGGGCTGCAGGTGGCGGAGGAATGACATTTGGTTCGATGTGCACTTGATAGGAGGCGCATTCATGGGAACTAATCCGGAGGTAGGAGGCGAAGTTCGGGATCCATGTCAGTGCATAGGGGATAGGAGAGGAGAACATCCATGTCAAGATCGAGGAGGAAAGACAAAAACCGGGTTAGGAGAACATGTGGTTATGCTACTTCGGCTATAGATAAGGTAGAAATGAACAACGGTGTGTGGCTGTCCATGGGGCCATGTGGCGTACAGATGAGGGAGCCGCAACATCCTGTGTGTTGCACTTCATATGATTTCAACATGATCCGTGTTGCAAACCAGATGGGTTGGGACGCGTGGGGGAGTTGACCTGCGCACTGTCCGATCAAATTTGGATAGGAAGGCTGTGGAGACGACCGACGTGCGCCGGGTTATGAGCCGGCGACTCCAATCATTTCGCTTGCTTATTATGCCAAAATCAGAAAATATAATACTAAAATATTTGTATTTCAAATGCAATGAGAAAATATAATACTAAAAAATTAACTCACCCACCTCCCCCCCAAAAGAAGAATTAAAAAGGTTGACATGGAAGCCCCGTCCAGGGGCCATGGGAGGCAAGATGTACATGCTCAGTTTCTCACCGTGCTGCCGCAGTGCTTGTTCCCGATCAAACGCGTCTCTCACGGCCATGCTTGGCGCGGGACTGTTCGACGGTGGGTGCAATTCTACAACAACCAACCGTGCCAGTTCATGTCCATTGACGGGAGCATGCAGATGGCATGGCAGCAGCGCATGGCTGCTTTGCTGTCTGGGACCATAAACCTCGACCTGCTTGCATGGCTGGATGTCGCAGACATGCTCCTGTCGCAGGTGCTACCACCGCTTGAAGGTGCTACCAATTACAGCAGGATCATCATGTGGAGCTGCTCCTACCAGGGCTACCACAAGTACACTGGCAGTGTGAAGTTGCAGAAAAGCTTGCAAAAAACGGAACAAAGACATATGTACCTTCTGCTAAACACATATGTCATGTCACGTTCATTGAGGCTGCACACTCCTGGCGTATGGCATTAGGAGAGCTAGAGTTGGTTGTTAGATGAATATCTCATATCTTGTTAACCTCACTTATCCCTTCTCCCTCAAGATGTAATCTTCTTATCTTCCTAGAAGATCTCCAACCATCTGTATGCGCTGTTGACAGGGAGGTGCACCCCTGCTTCCTATAACACGTAACGCGTCCCCTTACATCCAGGTAAGACGCTTCTGCCTAGTCGCACATGGTTATCAGAGCTGCCTCTTCCAAACTCATCTAGGGTTCCGATCTCAAGTAGCACTAGCCTTCATGTCTTCCTCCGCCACCTTCCAACCAAGCCTAAATGGCCACGTCACGGAGAAGCTCTCCCGCACAAACTATGTGTTGTGGCGTACGCAGATCACGCCGCAAGTGAGAGGGGCCGGTGTCTTCGGCTATGTCGACGGCACCATGCCGGAACCATCTCGTCTTCTCGTCACCAAGGACAATGATGGGAAGGAGACCTCTGAGCCCAACCCTCTTCACCCCATTTGGGTCAGGGAGGACCAGCAGGTGCTCGGCTACATGCTCAATAACCTCTCAAAAGAGGTGCTCGTCACGGTGACCGCGATCACCACCGCGCACGCCCTCTGGACGGCGCTGGCAGGCATGTTTTCATCGCAGTCCTTGAGCTGGCAGGTATGTTTTAAAATTTAACGTGAAAATTCAAATTCAGATCCATTTTTGGTCAAATTTTAGCAAAACAAAGTTTTCACTATTTTTTTAAAACATTCTAAAAAATCCACACAACCATTATATTGAATCTGAAAAGTTTCAACAAATTTTGAAAAGTAGAAAAAAATTTAAAGCAAATATTTTTTCTAGAATTTGAATTTTCGCTTTAATTTTTTTCTACTTGGCAAAAATTGTTGAAACTTTCCCAGATTCAATATAATGGTTGTGTGCTTTTTGAGAATTTTTTCAATTTATCTGGAGACTTTTTGTTTTGGCCAAAATTTGACCCAAAGTGACTGGGCGCTGACTAGAGGTTGACTAGATGGTCAACAGTCAAAACCAGTCAAAATCAGTGAAAACAACCCCAGGGTTGTCTTTTGTCTGGTTTTGAAAGTTCAAAGTTGTAAATTAGACGGTTTGGTAGTTTTAGACTTCGGTGGTAGTTCGAGACTGTAATATGGACTTCTCTCTAAACTATATGGATTGTACGGCAGAGAAGGTGTACCTTTTTGTTATGAGTACTCTACCATTCCTATTAAGCAAGGATATCACAATTATCTAGGGGCGTCCATTTGTTGAATTCACCACAGCAAGGATTGCGGACCCGATAAAATTCTGTTATTTAATAAAATTTATATGTTTATTATAATTTTTTATTTTTGAATACAATGGCATATTTTTGGGAACCACCCTTGATGGAAAATACATACACAACCACATGGATGTTACACACATGGATGCATACGTACAGACATACACAGATGCAACAACAAGTACATGTCACCTCACAAACTAGGTTTGTGGAAGCCTCTTGTAACTAACCATCATTTTTCCTTGAGGCTCTGGGACAAATTTGCGGGAGTCTTCTATGGGGAATGAAGAGATTAGTTTTAACTCAAAATTCCTTAGCATGTAGCTCCATATCATCTTAAACTTCATGTAAGCATAGGCCTCACCAAAGCAAGCATGCCTTCCAGCACCAAATGATGTGTATGAAAATTTACCACCAATTTTGTCCTCCTTTCTTTCCGGCCCAAACCGGTCTGGGTCATACTGCAGAGGGTTCTTATAAATATAAGACATATTATGGTTGAGTATGGTAGGGCTTGCGAGGATGTGATCTTTTGGGATGTCATATTCATCGCCTTGCTTGGTCCGCACGGTGAAGGGCATATGTGCCTTGCGAAGAAATACTGGTACTGGGGGGTGCATCCGTAATGCCTCTTTGATGCACCTATGAAGGGAATGCATATCTAACAAGATGTTATAGTCTATGTGGTCCTTGTTTTTTCTAATGATATTCTTTTGCTCCTCAACAACAGTTGTTAAACAGTCTTCATGGCTCAGCAGGTAAGCAGCGGTCCAGGTAATGGCGTGAGAGCAAGTGTGATTTGCAGCAAAGAAAATGGCAATACAAAGCCCTGCGATCTCTTCTTCGGTGGTGGAGCGGCCATCTCTATACCTGGAATCCATAAATTTCTGTAGCATATCACCATCCCCCTCTAGGCCGGACAACTTACGTGACCTCACAATTTCAGAGAGTATTTCTATGAGTTTTTTGCGTGCTCTATCACGTTGGCGGTTTGTCGGAATTGGAACATAAGGAAATAATAAATTGATCATATTTGCGCTTCCTTGAATATCAGAAAATAGCTGGCAGAATTCCGTGAACACTTCCTCCCGGACCTCTTTCCCGAGCAGGGCACGGCTTGAGATAAGCATGAGCAAGTGCTTTAGTTCATGCTTCAAATCAACTATGCCATCTTCTCCCCATTTTGAGAAGTAATCCTGGTAAACATAAATACATGAACAAAACTTGAGTTTGGAATGTAACCTAAAAATAAATATAAGTACGTTTGTGCATCATGAAATAATCTGTGAGCAACAACACTAGGGTAAGAACTAATTTCAACAGTTTTACAATACGGAACTATTAATAACTTCCTACGTAGGATTTAACGAAAGAACATCCCATGTTACCGACCAATGCAGTGTGCATGGTGTTATCCATCATTTGAATTTGTTTTCTTGAACTCCTATATGGTACACCTAAATGAATACAAAGCCCTCAGTTTCTATTAATCCAACGGATGATCTCAACTAGTATTCCGTTGTACCCCAACATGAAGTTAATTATGCAAAACCACCGCAATTAGGGACAAGCTTTAAAGAAAATAAAAGTCTTGGTACTCAATTTTCTTTTTCTTTTTTGCGGGGAAAACTTCTGTTCTATTTGTCAAATACCATGGAAGTACCAAGAACACGAGATGTAACAAAAATTACATCTATGTCCGTACATCGCCTAACGATGACTATAAGCACTAAAGTAAGCCGGAGGCATGCCGCTGTGATCGTCCATCCCGCGCTGGAGCCGGGCAAACCTTGTTAGACAGTTAGGATGTCGTCGTGCTAAGGCCCAAAAGGACCAACGCACCAGAATAACAACCGCCGTAGATGAAGAGAAGTGTAGATTGGAAGGAGCCAACCTGTAGACACATGAACGCAGACGAATGAAGACATCATCCACATAGATCCACCAAAGACAAACACCGACCGAATACCACGAGATCCGCCGGAGACAAGCCTCCACACACCCTCCAACGATGTGAAACACACCGCCGGGACGGGTGCTAGGCGGGGAGAAACTTACTCCATCATTAGGGAGCCGCCGCCGCCTGGAATTCCTGAGCAGGACACAAAACCTAAACGGACTTATAAAACACCTAAAACAAAGCAAGAGCCATCCCGCCGGCAAGGGTCAGGATCCACCACGCCTTTAGGCCATGGGAGACGAGGCAGGTCGGCGCCGACGAGAGGTAGGGAAACCCTAATCGCCTGAGAGGCCTTCTTTCTCTGGAAGAAAAGGGGGATACAATGTTCCTAATAACACCGATGAAGCTTTTAAAATGTGTTATCAAATTGAACAACTATCAACCCTAAACTACTCTCAATCATAGTGGCGCCCAAATCTTTCATCCATGCATCCACCTCGGTGCCACTCCTCTCCCTCGTCCGGCGACCTTGTAGCTAGCCTGAGGAGTGACTACAGGTATTGATTGGAGTTCCTTCCCATCGTCGTTGTTAGAGGAGGAGTCAGAGCAGGAGGGAGTGGGGGTGCTCTCCCATCCGGGGACCTCGTCAGCAGCCTATGGAGTGACTACAAGCGCCGATTGGAGCTCCTCCCCGTTATCGTCCTTATAGGAGGAGGAGGAGTCAAAGCAGGAGGGAGAGGGGGGGGGGGTGCCCGATGTCAGAGAGGAGGTGCATCACGGCGTTGAACTGCTCCTCGGGCCACGGGAGGAGTAGGAGCACCATGCCGCCTAGAAGGAGCTCGATGGTGATTCTGCAAACATTGGCCTCTATACTGTGACATGCGAGGTTTTTCCCGATGATCTTTTTATTACAATTGGAGATTTGCTGCATTTAAACAGAAAACTGCACGGGGTTCAAATGCTACGATGTTCTTCACATTTTGCACACCCATGAAAAAATACTGCAATGATGTTGCAACATATAAGGAAGTGTTGCCCGCCAGGGGATTTTAATGCAATGGTCGAATAGCCAGGATCTCGATTTTAAGAGAGGTCCAATGGCTTGTGGGGTGGCCGATGTAGGGTTTCAATCACTTGGCCAACACCTAGCGTCACCCAATGTAAACAATAAATGCCATGTTCACCCAACTGCAATTGAAGAGAAAGATTAAGAAATCAAATATATGAATAATCACTTGCTACATACCTTTACTTCTTGAAGCATTGGTTCAACTTTCCTCCTCAAATTCAATGGCGTCATTGAATCACTAGAGAACCGCATCTGCTCATTCTGGGTGGTGCTATCTACACCGTAACCAACTGCTTGGCCAAACATTGGCACAGTGAACTCATAGATATTACCATAGCTAACTTCTGAGTCCAACCCTTGAAAGAAATGGTCTGCAACCTCTGGCCCGATCAAGAAGGTTAGCTTTAGTCCAAACAAACTTATTGTGAATACACTACCAAACTTGGTATGCAGGTATTGGATTGTAGCTTGTCGACCGTTTCTGATGAAAATTGGTACTAGTCCTAGAAGAGCAATGCCATTAACAACAGGTGGAAGGCGTCTTGAATCAAATGTAATTATTCGTCCTGACACAATCTTTGTGACCACGACACTGAGGGACAAAAGAGCTACGGCAAACCAGACCGTGCTACTTGTCATGTCCATACTGATGTAGTTTATGCGAATGTGGCCAATCAGCTGCACCGCTCTGCATATATAACATGAAGATAAGATGGTAGTTGCATGATTTGCTGATTTTCTAGCTCAGCACATTAGTTACAGGAGCTTCGAAAGTTTGAAAGTTGTTTTTTCGGCGAAGATAATTTCGAATTTGACACTAGTATTGTTAAAAGTTATCTACGAACTCGGAAAATTTTACCTGCAAGACTTTCCACACGTATATTGTGCAGTACTAAGATGGTACTGTAAATAATCATATTGTCGATAAATATGATTTAGAATATAATGCTGGAATACTGAATAAATGAATTATATATACATAGATATAACTTTTTCCAGCTCTAAATAAACATACATTTTATCATAAATAGCAAGCAGACAATGTATATATTGCACAACATTTATGATTGTTTTCAGAACAGCCGCCACAAAATGCTAAGTTATATTTTTGTATTAGTTTTATTGTTGTCATGGTCGACAAATGTATTGGACTCTTAGAGCATATACATATTTAGGTCATGCTTCCCATTTTTGCTGAAAAAGGCATGTATTTCTTTCCTTTAACAAGATTTCCACAGCAACATACGGTGTATCATCTTGTACAGTTACTAATAGCTATCAAGGTAGAAGGAATAAGAATTGAGAAAATTATGGGGTAGCTGATTTTTAAGAGTAGACTGTGATATATAGATCTTCTTAACAGAAGACAAAGTCATCATGAAATTAAGAGCATGCTAGATGATGACATCATATATGACACACCTGAGTAGCTTTGATCATCTCCAGGTGAAGAACATATCCATTATCGACCTCAGCTTAAAGCTATTTCGCCATCCGTTCTGTCTTATTGTTACGCTACCTACCTTCTCTTTTACCACCACATGTACCTAAAGGTAATTGGACTATGATATTTGTATACCCACTGGTAGATAACTTATTCTACAACTTTTCTTATACCTGCATGTAAATAGTTCCAATCTAGGCATATCTACTAGTGAAACAATCCTATGAGAGTCATGGCGGACCAATACCCTACCAACAATCATATGATAGTCCTCGCTGGTGTGGGCTCCTTGTTCGTCAGTGGCAGGCTTCCCCTGCGCATGGTGGCTGAGATGCGGAGGAGCTTGGGCGTTGTGGCCACCACGCGACGAGAGGATTGTGGTCCTCTTCGGAGGCAGAATCTTACAAAGTTGTATGCCCGCCGATGCTGGTGTCTCTTGTCGAAGTTCTGCCCTCTACTGGCGTGGTTTCTAGTCTAGACGTTTGGACCATAGTGCTTGGGGCTGGGTTTCTTCTCTTCATTGTTTTTGCCTATACTCACTGTTAGGTTGTTAGATGTCCTTGCACTCTGTATCTTTGCAGTTTCTGCTTTGTCCTGCCGGTTGCTAGCTTTGTTAATTCAAATCGGGTTAGGTTCGAGCCTTTTCCCGGTCTCTACCAATGCCTTTTCTTCTAAAACATACAAATACCTTTTCTTTAAAAACTATCCTATGAATGTCTGTGTAATACATTCCAGTCTTTCATGGTTAATATTTGTATTAGAACTATCTTATCAGTATTGATCTTTGCGGTGGAATGCCTAGTGATCAACCATGCAAAAGGCAGCTGGCGCGCGACAAGACGCGACGCGGTTCTATTAGAGATAAAAACATATTTCTTTCGAAAAGGTTTAAGAGGTCGCGCGACTTGTTGAAATAAATCCTATAAGGTAGGGTTTATTTTTTCTTTGGTGGCACACCAACTATAACATGCGACCATTAACATTACTATAACAAAGCATTTATCTCCCCAATCCAATACACTATCTCTCGCTTTCTTATACCCATGTTTGCATTGGTACTCTATATGCCTAGGGCTCCTGATTCCCTCGCGCTCGCTCCCGACCCCCTTGCGCCGCCACCCAGGGTGACGCTAGGGGGACCAGCTCCTTCACGCTGCCAGCCCTCCAGTAAGGCAGAGCCCTACCGCCGCTGCCGCCGGCACTGGCCGCTGTGGTGGCGGCGCCCAACACCAAAAGGGATAGGGCAGGAGGTTGCGCCAGGTCTTCCATGAGGCGACTGGGGCGCCTCGTGCAGGGTTTCCTCGCGCGGCAGACACCATGCCGTCCTGGTTGTGTGGCCGCAGCCGGCGAACCCATGGCTGGCGAGGTGCTCCGGTGGGATCCTCTGCTATGCGATAGGCGGCGACGATAGTCGTGGATCTGGCGTCCCGGTCAGATCTGTCGTGGTTCGGCTTTGGCCGGCAGGTGGTGCATGATGGGCTTGGGGTGGGGCGGCCGGAGGTCCTCAACCGGCTTACTGACGACACCGTATGTCTAGATGGGGTGCGCGGATCCAGTCAGCGACGAGATCGTGGTGGTGCTACTTCCGGTGAAAATCGCACCGACTTCGGTCATGGCGGACGATGATGGCGTCTTCGACGCCATTCCCTTGTTGAGGCATCATCGTTGCAAGTTGCGTCAACATGATCAGGATGTTCTGGGGCAAACCCTAGATCTGGGTCTGCCGGATCGGACGATGACGTCACCTTCGCTGTCGTTCTCCCTCCTGTGGGCATCGTTTTGGAGCAAGAGTTGGCCAGAGGGGACAAGAGGAGGAACAGTGTTATATCTACCGCAAGGCTGGCAACGGATCCCGACGGCATGGCGGTGCGGATTTTCGGCGACATACGCGTGTGTATGGTTACCTGCAGGATGGTGGCGTTGTCTGGCGCCCTGGTGGCGTCGACGGCAGACCTATCAAGGTCGGTGCGCCAGTACCTGCTTTGAAGATGGATCAGTGGAAGATGGGGGCGGCTGCCTCCGAGAGTGCACCAGACAGGTGAGACCTAGTCCCGGTATTGTGGCTAGGCTTGGGCATCCGGCTTTAGATGTTGGCGTTTGATGCGATGTCTGTTTGGTGTTACGCTCGGACATTCAGCAACCCTCCATCAAGGGGATATGAGTAGTGACATGTGTTGTCAAGATGGTAGCTTCAGACTTACTGATGTATTATGTTGTAAGGTCATTGTGAATAATTATTAATAAAATGCCTGCATGCATCGTCTAGATGCAGAGGTTGGGAGTATATCCTCTTTTATATATTTCTTTAAAAACTCTATATGCCAAAGTAATTCACTAAGGGCACGTTAGGGCACAGGAAGAGGACGTGATGTTAGATTTCTTTTGGTTGTTCGCTGATGGAGGAGAAAAGATTAACTTGAACGTGGGGAAGGATCAGATTTGCATTATGTGGAGGAGGATTACCATCGGATGGTTGTGGTTTTAAATTTTTTTTTTTTGGTCCGCCATTAATCAACGGGAGATGTTTCTGATCTTTGTGGAATTTTCTAGCTTAATTATCCTTTTTCTGGTTAACCCGTCCATTACTTTTATTTATTTATAATTATAATTTATAATAATTCTCTTTTTTCTTGTTAACCCATCAATAAATTTTATTTATAATAATAGATTCGACAACAGTCCAGCTTGGGCCATCCAATGGATTAACACCTCCAAATTGTCACTTAACAAGTACACACAAGCTCGGTCAGTATAGCACAGGCGTAGTTTAGACGTGGTCTTCCAATAGTTAATAGTAAGCGCTAGCATATATTGCATATTTTGCAAAAGATATATCCATTTTTATCCATTTATCCGACAAGTATTTTCGGACGGAGAGAATATGATTTATTGTGTTCGATTATTGTATAACATAAATATCAAAATATAATGGAAATTCTCATGCATGTATGCATGTTGAGGTGAGTTTTTCTTTTATAAATGTTGCATGTTAAGATGAGTCTTTTCCCATGCATGACATACTTGTTCAACAAAATAGGTTAGTAGGGCTAGCTATTTAGATATAGACGATTTTAAATTGTACAGCTAACACTCCAGTGGCTCCTTCACCACAAGAGATGGGCTACAAGAGATGGGCTACAGTTCACCACAAGAGTCGAGAATCATTCATGTAGTTAAAATGGAAAATGAATACTAGTTATGTGAATTGAAGCGATAGTATAGATGGCTCGTTGCAGGTACACTGCTATCTCTGTTCCTAATATATTTTACAAATATAACTAACACACACACACACACACACACACACACATTCTTCTAGGTAAAAGCAATAGAACATAGAAATCATACCGCATATATGGAAGATCAACTCCACGCATTGCTGTATTGCTGTGCGGGATAGGCTTCAACACTATGGTAGCATAAGGCCTACCAGACCTCTAACGCACCGAGGAGGATGGCAATGGCACAAGTGTTCCTGGACTCAGGAGACCTCCCATATATATAGCCGTGGGTGTTTAGAGGCCAAGGCTGCTAATATTAAATACTGAAAAACCGGATCTAGACGCTAAGACAGATAACTTTTTGCCGTCATCAACACTACTTTATAAGTTACCACGTGACACATGTGGTAAGAAATCCAAAGTATTCAAAAAACAAAAGCTCTACTTTATAAGTTTACCACTTATGTTGCTTATCAATGGCCTAGAATAAACCTAACCCATTCAGTAGTGAAGGCTTGTATATAGTCTGTATTCACACTGTGAGATTTATTCGGCGTTCATAACATCTTGTAAGACTCTTAATTCTTTTTGATATCATAAGCCTCTTAATTTTTGATTAAACTTCTTAGCAAGAGAATAGGTGAGGTCAACTTTGGGGCACTTTGAGATCTGCATAGACAATTTTAAAGCTGCTTAACTTCAAAACAAGCTAGGTTTACTTTCCAGAAAAGCAGGAAGGTTCTTCGCAAAGCGGACTACCAAAACTCCCTCGCTGTGATGAATATTGTTTCATATCTCACTCTACTGACTCGTCAGCTCAAGGAATCGACCAAACAGGTGCCCGCCTCCTCATGGCGCCAATACCTCTCTACCCAGGGGCGGATCTACAGGGTGGCCAGGGTGGGCCGCGGCCCACCCTGGGATTTTTGATCTGCTTATGTACCTATGACTCCAACTGGGCCAGAGAGAAAATAAGGCCCAATAACTCAATCCAGGGCGAACGACTACAGGCACGGCCTATCCACATCGAGCATAACGTCATCCCCCTCGCACAGCCGCCCCCTCAGTTGACCTACCCGACCCCGACACCCAGCAGCGCCGTTCCTCGCGTCCTCGCCAGCTGGAGCCCGGAGCTCAGCAGCCCAGCAGGCTCCCGCATCCCTTTTCCAGCCTCCCTCCCGCTCCTGCCCTGTGCGCGGCCCAGCCCCCTGCCGGCCGGCCGCCTGTGCTTGGCGCCCCTGCCCGGCTACTCCCGCTCCCGCCCAGCCGCACCCCTGCAAAGCCAGCGGCAGCCTCTGCCGGTCAGTCATTTTCCAATTAGCGCAACAACCTGTCAACCAGCGAGCAACGGATTTGGTACCTTAAAATGCCCCAATTTCAGATTTAGGGTTTGCTTTTTTGTCGTAATTTTCTGCACATGAGCACATACATAATTTGTTCATAATTTTCTCACTGGGATTTAATTGAGAATTTTAGTGTGTTTGTAAGATAATATTAATCTATTTCTTTGCAATATTGATGATTAGTTAGAACTTTCAGATATCATATTGCTTATAGAAAAAATTGAGGCGGACCACCCTGTGATCAAATGCTAGCTCCGCCACTGTCTCTACCACAGGACACCAGACTTCACTGCGGATAAACGGCATGTCAAAAATGGAGATAACTTCACCTCTCAAAAGTCACAAACAAAGAAAATGGGCTCATAAAACTGTTAGGATATGAGGCAATTTTTTGATTAATTCCAATAGATAGTTCATGACTAGGACAACAATCAGTATGCAGCACTCTGGTATATTAGATAAACACAAAAACATGCACACAACATCGCACATGTAATATCAACTACAAATGGAGACATGAATATATCACGACGGACGTACTATTCGTTAGTAGATGTAGCTGTTGCGGGAGCGACTTTTTTGATGACGTTGTTGGTGACGATCTATTGCTGAGGAAGTTGATGACGACGATGAATTACGCACTTGATTTGGACGGAAGACGGCCCATGGTGACAAACTGGAGCAGTCGTGCAGAGCGCTTCCCACAAACCTAATTCGTCCACTCTCGGTGCAGGATCGCAAGGACGAAGAAGATCTGCTCTCCCACCCGCCGATGCATGTCGACGTTCGGGATGAAGTAGACTATGGTGGTGGCGCAAGTTGCGAGACAAGAAAAACTCTATGTGTTTTTGGTGTGTCTTTAGCCACGGCCGGTAAACGGTATACACAGGAGTACTAGAAGCGGTATCGTGTCATGATCTTGATCTCAAAACGACTTGGTTTCCAAGTTGTATACTTACCGGACAAGAAAAAAATCAACTTGTCTATCAAGACATCAAAAAATAAAACGGCAAAAGAAAGTTGCGCGGCTGATCACTCACGTGCATTTCGCACACCCGCGCTGCCCCGACCCCGGCCTACGTTCGGCGCGAGGTGAGCCCGGGCGTGTGGTTTTCTCTTTCTCGACTTAACACATCACTTAGTGTGGTGAAGAGAACCCGCTATATAAAGATGTCTCACACCTCCTCAACTTTCATGGTGGGACTAAATTTTGGAACCTCCACATTCCAATTTATACATGCGCCTCTATGAGATTTCAGATATTGTACATGGGCTATGCCAATTATTTCTGACAATGCCCCACCACATCTCAAATACCAATTTAGATATTTGATTTTCTCAATGCTTGTTTAATATACTAGTGTTCTAGTAGAGATTGTTAAGTTAAACTTCTGCCTCGAGCTTTAAGCTAAATCCATCCAAACTTGACAATGGATTATGCCTTGAATTGCAAGTTTTTTGTGAACATGTTTCACTCAAAGTGTTAATCAGTATCTGGCTGCTAGTAGGCTACCCAACGGTTTGGAGCATATACGTCGTACTCACTGGTATCTCGAGAGCTTACTAAAGATCACCCAAGACTCATAGCCTGCGACATTTACAACAGGGGTTCATATAGGTGTGTTCTTTCAAGGTTGTTCTGGAGAATAGCATCTTTGCTCATCAAAGCCAATAAAACTACAATAATGCATTTTGGTAACCTGCCTTACAATTCTGAGCCATACAGCTCTGCGAGTTTTGCATCTTCATATAGAGAGGGTTACTCTCCTCATTAGCTTGTTCTTTCCGGGTCCTAATTCACGACATCTCTGGTCACAAATGCTGGGTTACTACTATGGTGTAATATCTACAGGTCTCATAACCATCTCCCCCGATGCATTATCTTTCACATTATGTGATAGTCCCTTTGTGAAGGGATTTGTCAGGTTTATTCTGATTGAATGTACGTAACAGTTATTACTCCGGAGTTTCTCAACTTTCTAATGGACTTCAAACATCTCTTCACGTGTCTTGATGACTTCGCATTATCCTTATAATTGTTCACTTTTGTGATTACCGTTTGGTTGCCACAATTCATTAGAAGAGTCAGTACATGTTTTCCAGCCATGGGCAAGTTCATAAAGAGCTCACGTAGCAATTCTGCCTCAACAGTGGCTTTGCCTAAATCAATAAGTTCTTTTTCCATGGTTAACCTCATCAATATGGTGTGTTTACAAGACCTCCATGACACTGCACCACCTCCATGAGTAAATGCATAATCACTTGTGGCGTAGAGCACATCAATATCAGATATCCAGTTTGAATCAATATATCCTTCTAGCGCAACAAGGTGCCCAGAATAGTGAATTCCATTACTCATAATACCTCTCAGATAGCACAAGATCCTTTCTGGTGCATGCCAATGATCACCACCTGGGTTGGACATGAACCTACTCAAATTGCTCACGTCAAAAGAGATATTCGGTCTTGTTGCACTTGCTAAGTACATGAGTAAACAAAGAATTTGAGAGTATCTTAATTGATCGCTCATTTCTTCCTTGTTCTTTTCGAGTGTCACACTAGGATCACAAGGTGTCGGAAAAGGCTTGCTATTCATAGAGCCAAACCGGCTCAAAATCTTCTCAACATAGTGAGATTGCGTTCGAGTAATCCCACTCTCATCCTTAATCAGTTTGATATTTAGAATCACATTAGGTTCTCCCAGATCTTTCATGTCAAAACTCTTTGATAGAAAATACATGACCTCGTTTATCACATCAATATTTGTATCAAAGATCAGTATGTCATTCACATACAAACATAATATAACACCATCGCCCCCACCATGGTGTTAGTGAACACGCCTATCAGCCTCATTAATGACAAAGCCACCAGAAGTCAAAGTTATTTTAAACTTCTCATGCCAATGCTTAGGTCCTATTTTAGACCATACAAAGATTTTAACAAATTGCACACCTTTCTCTCTTCACTCTTTACCACAAACTCATCATGCTGATCCATATAGATTTCCTCTTCCACTCTCCATTTATGAAAGATGTCTTTACATCCATTTGACTAACGGTAAGACCATAAGAGGCAACTAGGGAAAGTAGAACCCGAATGGTGGTCAGTTTAGCGATGGGTGAATAGGTGTCAAAGTAATCTCCGCCTTCTTTCTTAGCGTAGACATTAGCCACAAGTTGTGCCTTGTACTTCTCAATAGTACCATCAGGCCTTATCTTCTTTTCTAACACCCACTTACAACCCACAAGTTTACAATCATAGGGTCGTTCAGTTAGCTCCCAAGTTCTGTTAGAAAGAATTCAATCCATCTCACTATTGACAACTTCTTTCCAATCATCAACACACGAAGAAGGATATGCCATTGCCATAGACTTCGGAGTGTCATCCACGAGGTATACATTGAAAAAGTTACCAAAGGATTTTGTAATCCTCTTGCTCTTCTCATAGGAGATTCACTATCATCCTTCTCAAGGACTTCCTTAAGTGGTTGTTTGAAATATTCATAAGATATACTAGATTCAAGAATTTTCTCAGAAGACAATCTAGCAATGCTATGCATATCTTACATACAAACCATATTCTACAAAATTATTGTATCACGATATTCCATTATTGTATCAACATGCGTATCATGTACCTCGGATTTGACCATAGAAATCCATATGCAATGCTCCGCCAAGGATAACCAATAAAGACACAATCCATCATTTTTTGTCCAGGTTTGTATTTCTTAGGGATAGGAATATTGACCTTCGCAAAGCATCCTCAAGTGCGCAAATAAGAAAAGGATCTTTTACATCTGTCTCCCTAACTCGAACCCACTACTCACATTTGCCCCTAATTCGAAAGCCTGCTCAAAAATGCCCCTCCGCCGTTATGTGCACTTATAGAAATACCCTTCTGTGCCGTTACCATCTGGTCAAAGGCCTTTGACCATGAACGGGATGTTTTCTGGACATTTCTACCCCTCCCTCCATGTGTCACTTATGTGTGGGACCCACTCAAACAAAAATAAAATAAAAAGGCTCTCTCTCCTCTCTCTGGTCGGACCCACTCTCAAAAATAAATTGGAAAAAACCCTTCTCTCACCCCCTCTCTCACACTTACATGTGGGGCCTCTCATCCATAGAAAAAACAAAACTCTCTCTCTCTCTTTCTCTCCCCCTGTCGACGACGACCCGACGGCCGCTACCTCTCAACTACGGCGAGAGTGCCGAAGACGCCGCCTTGGCCGCTGGCCTCCCCTGACGCCGCAGCCCCCTCTCCCTTGTTCTCTATTTGTCGCTTGCCCTTATTCCTGTCCCGCCTTCTAGCCCTGTCACGCAAGCACACCAGAGAGCGCACCATCGCCGGCGTCTACCAAGCACGTGGCCAACGGCAACCCGAAGCGCCGCCACCTCGCCAGGAATCTCATACGCCATGACTTCGTCCTAACAGCCTATGATTTTGACCAGAGACGTCCAGGACAGAGCACCACAACACATCTACCCCACCGTCGAGCTCGGCCCACCGCCTTCGATTCGACGCCGTTCAAGCACGTGAGCCGCTCCCAGCGGCCCCTATGGCATCCTGATGTACCAAAGAAGACCTGGGCCGCTCCCAGCTCCATGGCCTCGGGCCATCATCCCCATGAGCTCTAAGCTCTGACATGGCCGCCATCGTCGAAGTCGTCGCTCCAGTCTTCCCCGAACCCTAGCGGCGTCGCCATCATGCTCCTAGTGAGCTCCTTAATGGAACACATGTTGTTTCTGTTTCCTCCCCCCTCGCATGGTAGCTACCGCACTTGCGCCGCCCGGAGCCGCCGCGAGAATGGTCGCCGCCGTTCGCTCCAGCAACCATATGGTCCGAAGAGCACATCGCTGGACGTGGTTGAGCAAGGGCTATCGCCTTGTTCCCTCGGCTGGCCTCCTCGCAGCCTCCCAGCATGCCTCCGCCGTGGGATTTGGTCACCGCCGGCAACCGTCGGACTAGTTTGAATAGTCATGTTTTTTTTTTGTTTTTTTTCAAGATCGGCCCCACATGTAAGTGTGGGGAGACAAACAGGGTGAGAGAAAGTGTTTTTTGTTTTATTTTGTAAGAGTGGGACCCACTACTAAGTGGCACATGGACACAGGGGCAAAATTGTCAAAGAAACGTCTAGATAACGGTCAAACAGCTTTGACTGGACGGAATCGGCACGGAGGGGCATTTCTATAAGTGCAACTAACGACAGAGGCGTAAATTTGAGCAGGCTTTCGAATTAGGGGTATATTTGATTAGGTGGTTCGAGTTAGGGACAGAAATGCAAATGACCCATAAGAAAAAGATGGTTCTCTTGCAATCCACTCCTAGAAGGGGTTTTATCTTTATTCTAGTTAGGGCCTCTCTATTTTGCAATATGCCGATGACACAATTATTTTTATGGAACCTGACTTGGACAAGGCTCAAAACCGGAAACTCTTGCTTTCAGCGTTTGAGCAAATGCCGGGTCTCGAAATTAACTTCCATAAAAAGCAAATTGTTCTGCTTTGGAGAAGCCATTGAGGCCGCGACCGATTATGCTAATCTCTTTGGTTGCGCACATGGCCAACCCCTCATTAAATACTTGGGAATACCGGTTCATTATCAGCGTCTCACCATTGCGGAGCGGAAGCATGTGGACGAGCGTCTAGAGAAATGGTTGAGTAGTTGGTAAGGAAAGTTGCTCTCAGTTGGAGGACGGCTGGTTTTGATTAACTCTGTTCTCACAAATTTGGTTCTCTATATGATTTCTTTCTTACAACTCCCAAAAGGGGTCTTACAAAGACCGGGCTATTTTAGATTCAGATTCTTTTGGCAAGGAGACGGTGAAAAGAAAAAATACAGGCTAGCCAAATGGAGCGTGGTTTGTAGGCCGAAAGACCAAGCTGACCTTGGTATTCATGGCCTGCATGTCAAGAATGAGCCCCTGCTCAGTAAATGATTGCTCAACCTTCTTACTGAGGATGGTGTTTGGCAAACCATGTTGTGCAACAAGTATATAGGCCAAAAGGCTATGTTTCAGGCATATTGGAAACCTGGTGACTCACACTTTTGGGTTGGCCTAATGGCGGCAAAGAAACATCTCTTTTACTTTGGGTCTTTTGTGAAAAGGACGGGTCAGAGATCAGTTTCTGGGAAGATATCTGGCTAGGCAATGCCAGTCTAAGAGAACAATATCCAGCCTTATATAACATTGCTCGCGATAAGAATAATACTATTGCGCACATGCTTAGTTCCACCCCGCCGAATATTTCGTTGAGGCGGGACTTGATTGGCCCATGACTAGGCTCATTGCATAATCTCTTATCCCGGTTAGATTCGATTAACCTGACGCAAGGCGGGGATGTGTTTTGCAGGAACCTTACTACATCATGGTCTTTCACAGTAGACTCTATGTATCGTACACTCATGCATTCTGAGGTACCAATGAGTAATAACAAGAAAAACTTGGAAGTCCAAGATTCCACTAAAAGTGAAAAATCTTCATGTGGTATATTCATTGGGGAGTTGTGTTAACGAAAGACAACCTCGCACGACGCAACTGGCCAGGGAGTAAGAAGTGTTGTTTCTGTACTCAAGACGAGACAATCAAACACCTCTTATTTCAATGCAAGTTTGCATGTTCTATGTCGTTAGTCATCCAAATACGGTCAAATTTGTATCCGCCCATAGGTTTTGCCAATATTTTTGGTCATGGGTTGGACGGTATACCAAATAAGTTCAAAATGCTAATAAGGATGAGAGCGTCGCTTTGGCTATGTAGAAATAATTTGATTTTTAATGACAAAAATGCTTCTCCTCTATAAGTTATTTTCCGGTGTACACTCTCGCTACGTACGTGGTCTATGCTACAACGAGTACCAACCGCTGTTCAAGGCAGTGTGTACATGATTGGAGCAGGTGGCTACGGAGGTGTTCTCTCGACATGGATGGCAGCATAACCTACGGATTGGTCCACCACCTTCTTCGACATAGGCATAGTGTCGGTCTATAGGACTCTAATGTTGCCGATTTATCGGTTTGTATTTCATGATTTTTTGTCAGAATTTTGGTTTTGGCCGTGTGCATCTTAGTTATGCAGAGGCCGGGTGTTACTCATAATGCTTTGTGTCCACTTTATGCTACATTTTGAGGAAATAAAATCATCCTTTCTTGGAAAAAGGAACTCAATTTAGGACATGATATGAAGTCAATAAAGCCCAAAAGAAAACAAAAGAAAATGAAAGAGAAATGAATGCTGACACCGGCATCCAGAATTGAAGGCGAGAGAAGAGCTCGCGATGGTCTCCCGCGACCCACGCTAGGATTCCTCCCCACCGCTGCCGGCCGCCCTCACCCCTCCCGCCGGCGCCGGCCGCCTCGCGTGCGCCCCACGGCTCCCCTCCCCTCTCTACCCCTCCCCTTCCCCTCCCCCGGCGCTCCTCCCGCCCCCCGAGGCGGCGGAGTGCCCCCTGCCCTCCTCCCCGTCTCGGCCCTCCTCCTCTTTCATCCCCCTTCGCCGCCACCGGTAGTGACCTCTGGCATGCCCGGGTGGCGCCGGCGGCGGCGGACATACTTTCCCTGCGCGCCGAGAGGGGGAGTCGAGGCTCCCTCCTGCCCGGCGGCGGTGCTGCTTGGCTGGCGACGGTGAGGCTCGGCGGTGGTGTACTGCGGGCCTCGAGTTCCCTCGACGCGGCGATGTGGCCATTGGCTACGGGGCGGTGCGGTGGGCGGCTGGCCGGCGGCGCCCGCTCGGCCCAGATCTGGGCCCTTTCGGGCCCATCTGGGCTGGGGGGGCCTGCGGTCCGGTGCGCGACGGCGTGGTGATATTTCTCCAACATATCTATAATTTTATATTGTTCCATGCTATTATTTATGAAGTCTTGGATGTTTAATGGGCTTTATCTTTCATTTTTATATCATTTTTGGGACTAACCTACTAACCCAAATGCCCAGTCCAGATTGCTGTTTTTGCCTGTTTCAGGGTTTTGAAGAAAAAGAATATCAAACGGAGTCCAAACGGAATGAAACCTTCGCGGGAGATATTTTTGGAGAAAACCACGCACGGGGGACTTGAGAACCACGTCAGGGGATCAGGGAGCTGCACACGAGGGTGGGGGCGCCCCCCCTTCCCAGGGCGCGCCCCCCTGCCTCGTGGGGCCCCCGAGCACCCCCCGGTGCCCTCCTTCCTCCACTAAAGTCTACGTACCCCGAAACCTTTGACAACAGAGAGAAAACCCTAATTCCACCGCCGCAACTTTCTGTTCCCGTGAGATCCCATCTTGCAGCCTATTCCGGAGCTCCACCGGAAGGGGATCCATCACGGAGTTCTTCTTCTTCATCATGAGTTGTGAGTAGTTTATCACAGACCTTCGGGTCCATAGCTAGTATCTGGATGGCTTCTTCTCTCTCTTTGGATCTCAATACAAAGTTCTCCTTGGTCTTCGAGGAGATCTATTCGATGTAATCTCTTTTTACGGTGTGTTTGTCGAGATCCGATGAATTGTGAGTTTATGATCAAGGTTATCTATGAAAGATATTTGGTTCTTCTCTGAAATTTTTATGTGTGCTCATAATATCCTTGCAAGTCTCTTCGAATTATTGGTTTGGTTTGGCCTACTAGATCTATAGTTCTTGCAATGGAAGAAGTGCTTGGCTTTGGGTTCAATCTTGCGGTGTCATTTCCCAGTGACATAGGGGCAGCAAGGCACGTATTGTATTGTTGCCATCGAGGATAAAAAGATGGGGTTTATATCATATTGCTTGAGTTTATCCCTCTACATCATGTCATCTTTCTTAAGGCGTTACTCTGTTCGTATGAACTCAATACACTAGATGCATGCTGGATAGCGGTCGATGTGTGGAGTAATAGTAGTAGATGCAGAATCGTTTCGGTCTACTTGTCTCGGACGTGATGCCTATATACGATGATCATTCCTAGATAGTCTCATAATTATTTGCTTTTCTATCAATTGCTTGACAGTAATTTGTTTACCCGCCATAAAATATCGCTATCACGAGAGAAGCCACTAGAGAAAACTATGGCCCCCGGGTCTATTCTCAACATATCAATCTACATCTACTTTACTTTTACCGCTTTTACTTTCTGTTCTTATAAACAAAAATACCAAAAATATAAACTATCATCTCTATCAGATCTCACTTTCGTAAGTGACCGTAAAGGGATTGACAACCCCTTATCGCGTTGGCTGCGAAGTTCTTATTTGTTTGTGCAGGTGCGAGGGACTCGCGCGTGGTCTCCTACTGGATTGATACCTTGGTTCTCAAAAACTGAGGGAAATACTTACGCTACTGTGCTGCATCACCCTTTCCTCTTTGAGGGAATACAACACAAGCTCAAGAAGTAGCAAGAAGAATTTCTGGCGCCGTTGCCGGGGAGGCTTGCGCAAAAGTCATATACCAAGTACCTATCACAAACCCTTATCCTTCGCATTACATTTATTTGCCTCTCGTTTTCCTCTCCCCTACTTCACCCTTGCCGTTTTATTTGCCCTTCTTCTGCCGTGTCTTTATCGTTCGCTTGCTTCTTGTTTGCTTGTGTGTGTTGGATTGCTTGCTTGTCACCATGGCTCAGAACAATTCCAAATTGTGTGACTTCTCCAATACCAACAACAATGATTTTATTAGCACTCCGATTCCTCCTATTACCGATGCTGAATCTTGTGAGATCAATGCTGCTTTGTTGAATCTTGTCATGAAAGATCAATTCTTCGGCCTTCCAAGTGAAGATGCCGCTACCCATCTAAACAACTTTGTTGCTTTGTGTGATATGCAAAAGAAAAGGGATACAGATAACGATATTGTTAAATTGAAGTTATTTCCATTTTCACTTAGAGATTGTGCTAAAACTCGATTTTCCTCCTTGCCTAGAAATAGTATTGATTCGTGGAATAAGTGCAAAGATGCTTTTATCTCTAAGTATTTCCCTCCTGCTAAGGTCATCTCCCTTAGAAACGATATTATGAATTTTAAGCAACTAGATCATGAGCATGTTGCACAAGCTTGGGAGAGAATGAAATTGATGATATGTAATTGCCCTACACATGGTTTGAATCTATGGATGATTATTCAGAACTTTTATGCTGGCTTGAATTTTGCTTCTAGAAATCTTTTAGACTCGGCTGCGGGAGGCACTTTCATGGTAACTACCATAGGAGAAGCTACCAAACTCCTAGTTAATATTATGGTTAATTATTCTCAATGGCACACCGAAAGATCTACTAGTAAAAGAGTGCATGCTATCGAAGAAATTAGTGTTTTGAGTGGAAAGATGGATGAACTTATGAAATTATTTGCTGCTAAGAGTGCTTCTTCTGATCCTAATGATATGCCTTTGTCCACTTTGATTGAAAATAGCAATGAATCTTTGGATGTGAATTTTGTTGGTAGGAATAATTTTGGTAACAATGCTTATAGAGGTAATTTTAATCCTAGGCCTTTTCCTAGTAATTCGTCTAATAATTATGGTAATTCCTACAACAAGTCTTATGGAAAGATGCCTTCTGAATTTGAAACTAGTGTTAAGGAGTTTATGATCTCTCAAAAGACATTCAATGCTATGCTTGAAGAGAAATTGCTTAAGATTGATGAATTGGCTAGAAGTGTGGATAGATTTACTCTTGATGTTGATTCTTTGAAACTTAGATCTATCCCACCTAAGCATGATATCAATGAGTCTCTCAAAGCCATGAGAATTTCCATTGATGAATGCAAAGAAAGAACCGCTAGGATGCTTGCTAAAAGAGAAGATTATATTAAAGCGTGTTCTTCTAGTTATCATGAAAATAAAGATGAAGATCTGAAAGTTATTGATGTGTCTCCTATTAGATCCTTGTTTTCTAGTATAATTTTGATGAAGATAGGATTGGAGATGATTCTGCTTTAAAGTGCCCCAATCATTCGGAGTTTTTAGATCTTGATACTAAATTTGCTAAAAGTGGGAGCGAAGAGATTAAAACTTTGCATAGTGATGAACCCACTACTTTGGATTTCAAGGGATTCAATTATGACAATTGCTATTTGATTGATTGTATTTCCTTGTTGCAATTCGTGCTAAATTCTCCGCATGCTTATAGTCAAAATAGAGCTTTCACCAAACACATAGTTGATGCTTTGATGCAATCTTATGAAGGAAAACTTGAGTTGGAAGTTTCTATCCCTAGAAAGCTTTATGATGAATGGGAACCCACTATTAAAATAAAAATAAAAGATCATGAATGCTATGCTTTGTGTGATTTGGGTGCTAGTGTCTCCACTATCCCAAAAACTTTGTGTGATTTGCTAGGGTTCCATGAGCTTGATGATTGTTCTTTAAATTTGCATCTTACGGATTCCACTATTAACAAACCTATGCGAAAAATTAATGATGTTCTTATTGTTGCCAATAGGAATTATGTCCCCGTACATTTCATTGTTCTTGATATAGATTGCAATCCTTCATGTCCTATTATTCTTGGTAGACCTTTCCTTAGAACGATCGGTGCAATTATTGATATGAAGGAAGGAAATATTAGATAACAATTTCCGTTAAGGAAAGGCATGGAACAATTTCCTAGAAAGAAAATCAAATTACCATATGAATCTATCATGAGAGCCACTTATGGATTGCCTTCCAAAGATGGCAATACCTAGATTAATCTTGTATCGTGCCTAGCTAGGGGCGTAAAACGATATCGCTTGTTGGGAGGCAACCCAATTTTGTTGTTGTTTCTGTTAGGGAATAAATATTGCATATAGCCTCTGATTAGATGTGGTTTCATGTTTTGTTTAGTGTTTGTGCCAAGTAGAACCTTTGGGAAGACTTGTGTGAAGTTTATGTGATCTTGCTGTGAAAAACAGAATCGTTAACGCTAGCTAAAGTGGTCAACAGATTTTACTGGAGCGTTCTATTTAGTTGATTCTTTTTGAAGATGATTACTAGACAAATTCCTCAAATTTACCAATTTGGTTTGGATTTTTTGGAGTTCCAGAAGTAGGCGAAACCTGCAGATTACTACAGACTGTTCTGTCTTTGACAGATTCTGTTTTTCGTGTGTTGTTTGCTTATTTCAATGCTTCTATGAGTAGTATTGGAAGATATGAACCATAGAGAAGTTGGAATACAGTAGGTTTAACACCAATATAAACAAAGAATGAATTCATTGCCGCACCTTTGAGTAGTGGTTTGCTTTCTTATACTAACGGAGCTCACGAGAATTTTTGTCTAAGTTTTGTGTTGTGAAGTTTTCAAGTTTTGAGTATTGCTTCGATGGACTATGGAACAAGGAGTAGCAAAGGCCTAAGCTTGGGGATAACCATGGCGCCCCAAGTAAATTCAAGATAATCAAAAGCCTAAGCTTGGGGATGCCCCGGGAAGGCATCCCTTCTTTCGTCTTCATCCATCGGTAACTATACTTGGAGCTATATTTTTATTCGCAACATGTTATGTGTTTTGCTTGGAGCGTCTTGTATAATTTGAGTCTTTGCTTGTTAGTTTGTCACAATCATCCTTGCTGGACACACCTATTTGAGAGAGTTAAATATGGCCTAGAAATTGTTAGAACACTCTATGTGCTTCACTTATATCTTTTGAGTTGAATAGTTTTTGCTCTAGTGCTTCACTTATATCTTTCAGAGCACGGTGGTGGTTATATTTTGTAGAAATTGTTGAACTCTCATGCTTCACTTATATCCTTTTGAGAGTCTATTAAAACAGCATGGTATTGTGTTTAGGCTAAAGAAACTAGTCTTCACATGATAGACATCCAATGTCAATGTAGTAAAAAAATTCACACCAAGTGCATTGAATAGAATGAGATGTTGGATGCTTGATAATTGTTTTGAGATATGAGGATAATGATATTAGAGTCATGCTAGTGGAGTTATTATGAAATTGAGAAATACTTGTGTTAAGGTTAGTGATTCCCGCAGCATGCACGTATGGTGAACCGCTATGTGACGAAGTTAGAGCATGAGGTATTTGTAGAGTGTCAACCTTTGTGTGGAGGTCGGGCGCGCGCGATGGTTAACTCCTACCAACCTCCCCACTAGGAGCATGCGTTGATTGCTTTGTTTGGTTGACTCGTAGATTTTTGCAATAAGTATATGAGTTCTTATGACTAATGTTGAGTCCATGGATTATACGCACTCTCACCCTTCCACCATTGCTAGCCTCTCTCGTACCGCGCAACTTTCGCCGGTGCCATAAAACCACTATATATCCTTCCTCAAAACAGCCACCATATTATTCCTCAAAACAGCCACCATACCTACCTATCATGGCATTTCCATAGCCATTCCAAGATATATTGCCATGCAACTTTCCACCCTTCCGTTCATATGACACGCATCATATTGTCATATTGCCATGCATGATCATGTAGTTGACATCGTATTTGTGGCAAGGCCACCATGCATAATTTTTATACATGTCGCTCTTGTTTCATTGCACATATGGTACACCGCCGGAGGCATTCATATAGAGTCATATTTTGTTATTGTAGTATCGAGTTGTAATATCGAGTTGTAATGAAAGTGTGATGATCATCATTATTAGAGCATTGTCCCATGGGAGGAAAGGCTAAATCTATAAAGCCCCTCCGCAAAA
>LR738713.1:868644552-868721006 GCA_902687465.1 Secale cereale
AATAAGCCAACGACAGGGGTGGTCCTCACTAAAGGAGCCAACAACCCAATGTGCAATCCCCTTTCCCTCCAAGTTCCGTAAGGCCCTAATCAACATATCTCCCATGAAGTTTTTTCACACAAATTGAACCGCAACCAACATGTATTACTGAGAAAAGCCAAGAGTATCGCCCAAAAAGAAAGAAACAAAGAAACTGTTGAACTAAGAAGAATGGGTGGTGAAAACAATTCAGAAATATAAGCATTGATTTTTTTCTATAAACCTGTGACGCATGCAATGGCCATGTTGGTGTAAAACTATTTGTAAGGTTGTGCCATCAGTTTTTTCTTGGTGGCAAACAAAGAATAAGCCTGGTTTAATGTTAAAAAAAAAGAATCTGCACAAGATACAAATTACAGAATCTATGGATCCATCCAGACCTGCAAAATATTCATGCAACCCTTTACATCTATGGATCCATGCTCAGTTAGCAACAGTAGAAAAATTATAGAATCTGAAACCTCACATTATTTGCCATAGAATAGCTCTGAAACATCGCACATTATTTTCCATAGAATAAGTTTGTGAGACACATACTGTAGAAGCGGAAAATACTACAATACAAGATTGCAATAAGCTGCATTAGCATTAGTGATATATATTCTCCGAAGAAGAGGTAAGATAACTAAAAAGCTATCATACATGGCTGGTTTATGATCTAAATAATAATAAAACAATCCGTCGCAATCGTCTCTTTTGACCTGCAGAAAACACATGCACCAGGATGAGCAGTAACTAAAGCAAACTGGGGGCCGCAGCAAAATCTTGATGGAGTGGAAAATAGAAATCTAAATTTTTCTATAGGTTTAATTATGCTTTGGCATCAATTTTCAAATAATAGCTCAAACACAAGATCACCATTCTTTCGTGCAACATATTCTATATATGTTAGTTTATTCATATGAAAGATGATGCCAAGGAATAGTTTTTTAGCTTTAAATGTGAATATGCAAGTTCTTATAAAACATTAAATGTAAAACACAATTTAGGCTTAGTGTTTGAAGAAAAATGAGAAAATAATATGTGTTGGTATACGACAGTACCAAATTGTACATTTGTTTAGTATGAAGCCTTTCTCTTACAGCAATTCAATATTTCATGCACCAAACAATCTTCCCCCACCTTTGGTTCTACACTCACCCTTCAGCACTGCCTCAACAAAATTGAAATCAGTAGCAGATGTTGAACTCGAGCTGGAGCAGAGGTCAACTAACATTAACAACTGCAACCAGCATGACCAAAACCTGACCAAGCATATCTGCCTCATGGCAAAGAAACTTCGCATGCAACATGCACAGAGAGACAATGCAGTACACTCGAATGTTCTTGTCTACAAGGTTACTCAACATATATATCCTAGAAATACAGTCACAACCACTTTGACACACTTGTCAAGAGGAACTTTCAGACAACTGAGCATAGCAACGGAAGATCCGGCAAACAGAAACCGAAGCATGATTTAATGACTATACTAAACCAGGAAATTGTCGATTCCAGTCCTTTGTTTCATTAGGAACATACACGCCATCGACTAATCACCTCTTGTGCACAGTCGGTAAAAACTTGACTTTCTGAGAAATATATAGTGCCCCTTAGAAGGCTCAGTTTCTATACAGTACCCCTTTGTACTCAATTAAACACTAATTAGAATGATCTCACCTACATACCTCTATGTTCTTCCCGTGATGTGCCATGTGAAGGGTAACGGGGTCCTTCTACATCTTCTCCATCCCTCATTCCGTGATCAGGCTATTCATTGGTTCTACAGCCATCGATTCATCATGTATAATACAACATGAACTTCAAGGGTATCACATCCAAAATTCATGAACGGATCCACATGTGTAATATTACCAGGTGCAGTGTACTGCTCGCAGCCAACATCGATCCGTAGCGCGATCTCGGGGAGCGGATACGGTAGAAGGTGGACCTCTCTACGTCGACCTTGTCCTCCTCCCCGTGTCGGACGGGACTGAGATCTCAGGCGGGACCGTGGAGGAGTGGCAGACCGCGACCGGCGGGCACGCGTGTAAGGAGTGGCCGGGGGCTAGAGGTGTTTGTGTGGTCACTTGTTGGTGTCCAGCATAACCTATTCCAGGTCCATACAAGACCCTAGCTAGGCATTATGTCGAACACACATGATCAACAGTATAGAGAAAACATTCTAACATCTACTCCTTCCGTTCCTAAATATAAGTCCTTTAAGACATTTCAAATGGACTACAACATACGGATGTATGTAGACATATTTTAGAGTGTAGATTCACTCATTTTTCTCCGTATGTAGTCACTTGTTGAAATCTCTAGAAAGACTTATATTTTGGAACGGAGGGAGTATTATACTATTAATCATTGTCCATCTATTTCCTTCTTAACCCAATTCCATGCTCCATGACAGTATCAAATCCCTGAATGTGGCCTGTTTTATAGCATTCCACTTTTTTATGTTACCTAATAATGTAAGTACATCCCGGACAAACACTTTGGTCGAGTTTGGCTGTGTGTGGAGTGAAGGAAATGAACTTGACACTACAAAGGTGTCTTCAGGAAAAGAAAACTCTGAACACAGCAACATTGAAGTCAATACCTCTGTTATAAGAAATTTTGCTCTTAGGGCATCTGCATTTCAGTGGGCCAAGAATAAAATCAGATGTTGTATCTCTGGTAAAGGTAACTTCTGGGTACAGTATGGTATCTGTAATCTAATGAACCATACAGTGAGTTACAACATAAGAAATATTCCTGGTCGAGAGTACAACAAAAGCTCACCTAAGAGCCCGATTGCTTTAATTTTACTACTCCTTATACTCCTTATTAAGGAACGGAGGGAGTATTTGACTTCCCTTCAAGTGAGCATATGGTTTTTTGAACTTCCTTCTAACAGAGTATACGAAGTAGCCCTTCTTAATATTCATAATTTCATAAGGAAAAAAGATGGGACACTAAGCATTAATTTTCGGCGGATTGCTCTTGCATTACCTTTAGCTACCTGTGTTCCTAGATTGTGCCGGAACTCTACTGGAATCATGCAGGTGATACCATCTTCAGGCATCAATCTTGTTTTCAATTCCCCTCGCCGTGCATTGGGAAGGATCTGAAGCTGGCGTTCACAAGTACGACCTCTACTCTGGACTGCTGTCGGTCTCCACCCATGAGGCGAAGCTGTCAAGGAAATCTAGGAGGTCTTGCTCCCATGTATTTGGGGATGAATTGCTGCTCTGTTAATTCTTTTGCTTGCCTGTGTGCAGCACTTCCTGTGGTGTTTGGTGGAAGGTTAGTCTAGTTGAGCACATCTTTGTAGATCCAAGATTTTAGTTTTTCTGATTTTACGTCTTGCAAAACTTGACAGCCTTAGGCTGAGACCTTTGTATGAAGCTGGTTTCTTTTTTCTATGAGAAATGGAGCCGGGGAGGTTGCCTCCCTGTTCATCTAAAAAAAGCATTAATTTTTGTTCGATAATTGCATGGTTAGTTACTCTAATATTGAACCGAGTCAAGAAGCAGTACCTGGCTGGGTACAGTATGGTGAGTCTGAAATGGTCTGGCAACAAGGTCATTGCGTATTTCACGTTTCTCCTGGAAAAAAAGTACTGCACTATAAGAAGTTAACATGGACAAAACAAAAAGGCCAGCGATGAAATGATCTCCATACTGAAATCAAGAGCAACTAATTCAACTTGCAGCTCAATTCGACTGATTCTACGATGGATCTAAAGCACGGTTGGAGGCTTCAAATTGTAGAGGCCGCGGGTTGCTATATAGGAGTACATTGGAAGACCGCCCTGAAAATATACCAGTTTACCACATTATATCCGATCTTATAGTGATCTTTCTCTATTGCAAGTGCATGTGAACGTGGAAATATAAGAATTTGTCACTAATTCTCATGAGAAAGAGATATATAGCAGCAAGCAACAGTAAGTCAGTAACCGAAGCATATGGGAACAATGAAATAGCAAACAACCGAGCATCTCACGATACTCTGCAGTCCAGCAGAGAAATACAGATTGCATATTTAAGACGATGTTGCTAACCCTCAAATGTTCACGATGTGGTCCAGGTGGGCGTGGCCGCGTGGGTGATGAAGAGATGGTCCTGTCGTATGGCGAATAGCGGGCCGCAAACATTGTCGAATGCGACCTGGGACGGCATAGTGACGCATGTCGTGTGCCCGCCCATCGAGATCCCCTAGATGGCCTACCCCTCCGCCTCCATGCCCTTGCGTTGCACCTGGGCGCGCCATCGGATCTCACCGTCAGTGAGCACCCGGTCGAGCATCGAGAGCAGCCCATTCCGCGTGCCCCCGCCGGGGCCGGAGACGGTGCAGGCGGCCACCTTCTTCGAGGCAAGCGTCTCGAAGCGGGAGGCCGTGCCGGGGATGTGGAGAGGAGGAGGCGGCGCGTGAGCCCGAGCGGGGCGAGGGAGAGGAGGGAGGCGATGGTCGCGTGGGGCGGCGGCGGAGAACCGATCTGCGGCGAGGAGGGCATCCATGGGGGAGGTTTGCGGTGAGGTGAGGGAGGTAGCAGACCTCTTTTACAGTTTTTCTTCTTCGCAGAAAGAAAGAGTTGGAGAGAAATAAGGAAATCTTTTTTTTTAGGGCTAAGGAAATCTTGATTGTTTCCATAATTAAAGCAGATCGTGGGGAGGGAGATCCGCAAATCATGGGGAAGGAGACTGCAACCCGCAGACGTCTGCGGCAGAACATTGATCGTGGGCCGTTCGATCCGAAGGCAGACCATCAAACTAATATTGACTCTTAGATTTGGTTACATGGATCCGATCGGATGATTCAGGTTATCCCATGTACACTTTGTGTGTGTGGCTTTATGAAAACTTATGTTTGCTCTTTTAATAGTAGTATAGATTACTTCAGTGAAGTGATTCATATCAACCAAAGCAAACAAATATTTAACATGAAAATCCTTCACAGCTTTAAGAATTTTATTTTGGCAACTACTTGTATCAAATTGTTTCTTCCTCAAAGCATTATGTTTTACTTGAAATTGTAAGGAATAGTAATTTTTTGCGGGGAGTAGGGAATAGTAATATAACATACAGTACCTCAGATTGATTAGATAGGCATCAATCATTGGACGCTCGGCGATGATGTGATGTGAATTTCTGGTAGCACACACTCAGCGATGTACGTGTGCCCCCACTCCGGCAGTGCCAATTTTCAGGGGCTAGGTGATGTTTGTGCTGCGTCGTCACCACATATAACTCCTCGAGACCAATCAGCCCTCCGCTGCTTATTTTCAGCAGGCTCTGCGAAATGAGAACTGCGGTTTGCAGCTGCAGAGAACAGAGAACATAGGAAAGTACGGATTAAATCATGTCATGCGATCATTTTTCTTTTGGAGGGAGATTGTCTCACGCTAGTATAAGGAATAAAGAGATCGGGATGGCGTGATTTAGGTGCGTTACGCTGATTTGTTTCCTCACCATCGTACACTGATTTAGGTGCGTACGCTACCTCCCGTCCTTTCCTTTCTGGACCTGGGCTACTTCCTTTTTTCCTACGTGAAGCTATGGCTTATGGGCTACTTACCTTTATACGTACATTACACCTGGGAGGGGGCCCCTAGATCGTTTGTGCAGCAGCGCTAGCCTCTGCGACGACGCTGGCCAAAGTTTGTGCAGCAGCGACTGCTTAGCGCCTACTGGCTCAGCTTCGTCGACTAAGTGTGAGTCGTGCAAGGCCAGCCAAATTGCGAGTTGCACGGCAATTTGTCATGACAACATTTGTACCTACATCTTGTCCTGCCCTCCCGTTGCGCCCCCGTGAAGACGGACCAGGCCTTCCGACGATTTACAATTTCACTTCGTTTCGGCCCTCCTTAAGTTTCTATTGCCCTTCAGTTCGGCTCTTGTTTGCAATTGTTTCCCGGTCGGCTCCTGTAATTAATGTAGAATAATCGTGATGTGATTTGTACAACTACAAATATAAAGCTAGCCTAAATAAAAGTTACAATATTTCAGACCATATTGATTTCGGACCATATTTTTGAGCCAAATCTTTGGTATTCACATGAATACACGTGAATACCCCCGACGCCGTCGCTGTTTTGATATGCAGGAGCTGGCGAGCCTAGCTAGGCGTCCACCCTAACATGTTGTAGAACTAAATGAGGCCCCACTAATTTGATATGGGAACTTGCGAAAGAAATGCATAAATATTTGCTACAAAAACATTCAAAATTAATAGTACACAAATGTAAGTTTTAAAAACAATAAAAAAATACTAAATGTATAAAATGAAAAAAAATCTGAATTGCGATTAAAAGGAAGTCATTTAAAGAAAAAATGTGAACGGTGAACTAGATAATATGGATACTACAATCTCCCAACACATATATTGTCAACACAAAAGCTAACGTAGAAAAGTTAATCCCATTGTTATATCTTAGCACAATATGGAGCCTTCTCAGGGCACTTGCAATGTCCACCGTCGGATTGAGTGTCCAAACGTATCCTAGCCGTTGGATCTTCAGACGAAATGATCCTGACCGTTGGATCGGGTTTGATGTGACTAGCAATGAATAGTGCCTCGTTTTCACACTCTCGCTGCCTTCGTGTATCACGGTGACACGCGGGACCTGGCCAGGGTGGGCTCCAGCTATCGGTGACTGCGGAGGGTGGCGCTGTCGGTGCTTGTCCTTGTCTGTGGGAAGGGCATTTTCTTCATTCCATGTGCTTGCCTATGGGTAGCTTTTTGTGGGTGGCTGGGCTGCATGTAAGGCCAAGAGGGCACCCAAACCCTAGCCTCCATACCGTCGCGCCTCTCCCACTGCATCTCCCGCCGCCGCGCTCGCCTGATTCCCCACGCTCCTCCGACCCCAAACCCGTCGCCAACAAGCTCCTCCTACGCCGCCACTCCAGCCTTGCCGCCGGCGACCTCCTGCTCTCCCTCAACTCCGGCGCGCCGCAGCCATCGTCCTCTGTCACCGCCGCCTCCTCCTTCCCCTCCCCCTCTCATCTCCTCTTTCGCCCTCTCCAACCTCCACAGAGCCGCTGCCATGGCGACCGAGCTGTCATCCGTCCATATCTCCCTCTGCGCGCCCGGAACCCTAGCTCACGGCCATGGCAACCGTACGCGTCGCAGGCAGGGCATGAGCTGCAGCACTCCAACACGTCGACAAGGGAGGTATGAATCTGATCTGCATCCCCTTCTTGTGGTTGGTTTTCCACATCTCGATCTGCTACCGGGAGAGGAGTACCTCACCTAACATTCTCTTCCTTTAATTTTCAGCAGGTCACCATGGGCGCGGAGGTGATGGCAGGAGGGCGCCGACTTTGTCCTGCTCGAGGAGGAGGTGGGTGGTATGGATTCCTCCTCCCCTGTTGTCATCACGAGAGGAGAGGGAGGTTGATACTGAATGACTGCTCCTAATAATCAATTAGAACAAGTTGAGCAAATCCTACTAATTACTGAGGACAAGTTGAGCCAATATGTATATGTAGGCATTATCTTTTCTTGCTTGCTTTTCCTTTTGTTGATATTCATGACTAACCTCACCAAACTTTTCTACACATTTACTTGCAATGTGGATAAATAAACCATAGATTTCATACTTCAGTTCCCTATTTTTCTTATCCCCCATATGCCTCAACTCATAACAGAAGGATGTCCAGAGCCATTGTTATCCTGTACCTACCAATTAAATTGGTCCATATGCCTCCTTTGTTATAATGAATTGTCTTCCAACCAATTGACTTACACTATGCATATCTTCCTTTAAATTGGTGACTCGCTAATTAAGCAAAACCAAGAAACTAAAACTTGCGAAGCCTCAAAACCAAGTTTTTCTTCTTTGATTTACCTACAAAAGATTAACAGTTATAATAGATTCTCTGATCTAAATGAGCTAATGCAATGTTGCTGGCATGTGCTAGAGGCCACATATTGGGCAGGAGCTTTCGTATGGCGTGCAAGTGCTATAGGCTACATACTGCTGGAAGGTGCTCAGTTCAATTTGGACAGACCACTCCACGAAGAAACTAAAACTGAGGTGAGACCCTCAACATCATGCCGATGAAGTTAATCGCTTCACACATATATATACACGGTCCTTCACTCTCACTGATAATGCACCTTCACTTCCTTTTACCTGCCTACCCAATCATAAATATGAGAAACCAATGGCCTCACTGAACTTTGGAGATCCATGTTCCTATATTGGCAAGTTACATTTTTTTGCGGGTAGGCAAGTTACATCTTAATTCCACTCATTTTGGCCAACCTTGCATTTTTAAATAAATGGAGAAGACCAGTTGTCTCCAAGTGCACATAGTCCATCAGCTAGGGTTCCACGTGCCATTTTTTGTGTCATGATGTTTGCGTGCTTCAGCCGAACTGGACTCTTATATTAAAGATCATCTACTGTAATGTTTCAGGAGCAAGTTGTTTGTTTAAAAGCATGTAGCCCGCATGCATTGGATTAAGTTATGGTATATGCTATACTTTTGGTAATATTGTGAATCTTTATGCTTTGTCCTGAACTACATACACAATATATATTTTGCTTTGTACTTAATCTTGATGCTCTCCAAGTGAACCATATGTAAATTCTGCTTGAACCTACATATTTCCCTAAGAAATACCAAACGCTGGACCGCTTTCTTAGACGGATACGTGCCTTGGTTACTTTGGTGCTGGTAGTATTTTTTTTTGATAATACCACATTGAAAATACCCTGTTGGTTTATGGTTCATAACCAGAGCAGCATATGGTGGTAGATCAGCAAGCAAAACCATTGGTATATTTTATATGTATTTTGAAAATACCCTGTTAGCTGATTATGGTATGCCTTTTCTTCTGTCAACCCCACTGGTGTTTAAACGCAATAAATTATACCAAGTCAAGTAGTCCCTTTATTTGTTCGCAATTCATGAGTTGAAGGACATTTCTGATTTGTATTTACCACATGGCGGCCATCTTAAATTACCATGGTAGCTCAAGGACGATGGTGGCGGACTGGCGGCTTACCAGTTTACATTGGATTTTAAATGTTTAACGGGTTTTGTTTGATTTCTGCAGGCCCAAGAACTGTTCATCCAGTTCCAAGAATGGATTTCGTACAATCTTGGATTGGCAACCATTATTCTGTTCCTAAATTTCTGGTTGCCATCATGTAATTTCCAAGTTGCAATAAGTTGAGCATTATAGGCTGAGAGAGATCTTCTGGTATTTTCAGGCCACATCTGCACAAGATTGCAAGTGACACACGGTACTTTTAGAGGACTTTTGATTTCACATATTCCATCGGTCCCAAAATAAGTGTCTTGTTAGTACAAAGTCGAACTAGAGTTGAGAAACTTATTTTGGGATGGAGGGAGTATATACTAATGTTGGATAATCAACAAACCATTTTAAACTGTAGTTCACAAAAGTAGTCACATATAATGATGTAGCACATAATTTTACAAGTTAATTATCAGCACATATATTTTCATTGTGCTTCACGAATATTTTTGATGTTAAAGCCGCCTGATACATGAAAGTATACACCTCTACTTACTAATAGGATGCTATTTGAGTATGTACCTTGCCCTGGTTAGATATATTTTGTGCATGTTCTTACCTTTGTTTCCTTAGTGTACAACCTTATACTCGGTGTCTTTTGAACTTAAAATGTACTCCCTCTGTAATGAAATATAAGAGTGTTTAGATCACTTAAAGTAGTGATCCAAACACTCTTATATTTCTTTACGGAGGGATTATTACATAACAATGGGTGAAAGAGCTGGTTTACATATAATCATCGGAGAGTCGGGATAAGACTGAAAAAATGGAACTCCCCAGCTTAGTCACATTGTAGTAGGAAAAGTTGATATGCAGGTTGTCAAGAGCTTCATTTTTTACCATCCGATAGTTTATATAGCTTTTTCACCAAATGTAAGTTTCGGACAGGGGATGCTACTTGTGAAAATTATATTCAACTATGAGTCCCTAGGTAAGTTTCACATAGGGGATGTTGCTTGTGAAAATTATATACAACTAGAGTTCCTTTCCCTTCCCTGATATTTACAATTCCTTTTCGATTAGCCATCACCGACACTAACTGAAATCATTAGTATGTTGTCGCATAACTAATACTTGCACACTATGTGTTTATCTATTTAGTTGCCCCTCACTGAAAATATATAGATTGCCCGCAAAGGATGTTGAATTTGGTATGGCATAGTTAATGAGAATCTGGAGAGTGCCAAATGTTACATCAACCTTTATTCTGTCCCAGATATAGTATTAGTGCTGCTCAGCTACAAAGAACATAAAATAATATGTCGGGATAAAAATGGAGGTACATGGAATGCAATCCAGCAGAGGAACTCAACAAATGAACAAACTCATAGAAAGTTAGCAGTTCACCTCACACTTGATCTGTTAGCTTTTTTATTTTTTAGTAGTAGCATGTATGGTCATGTAGATGAGTTATTCATAAAACTTGCCGGTTCTCATAAAGGTAACATCAACTTTATCAATAGACATCAAAGCCAATGTATATGGTTTAGTCCACTAATTTTCTACGATGATATGAGGATACCTTATATATAATCCAATTTGCTCGCTCTTCATATAAGTGGTTTGTAAGTGGCAAAAGTGTGCAGAACATTTTTACTCCTTTTCTCCATTAACTGTTTAATGGATGAATAACTATCTTTCTGCTTTAGGAACACTAACTAATCAACAAACCTTCATAATCAAGTTAGTGTCTCTGTGCGATCGAAAAAATTGTAAGTCCTGAAAGTGAATCCAGACTTATGTACCCCTGCTTACCTTTGTATACACAGATTATTCACTTCGCGAAGATCAATAACAATGAGTGGCGGGTGCTGGCAGTTGAGGCATGTTTGACTGGTACACACGAGGCAAATTCTCCCGTTAGAGTGGACGACAGGTATGACTTTACCCCGCATGTTGGTCCTCGGTTTGATTAATTTTTAATGAGCGGTGTGAGATTGATAGCGGGTCACATGTTTATAAATGTTATTTTGGCATCATCAAAATACTTACCTGCCATTTCTTCGGTTGCTACTCTGTATCTTTTGTTTATAATTTAGAAATCTTGGTTTAGGTTACAACAACTATTAAAGTAGTTGCATCGTGGCCTCTTGCAGTTTACTGCGTTCACTCTTGTCATGTTTGATTTTAATGGTTCAATTTTTTTGGCCGACCAGAGCTTACAAAAAAAATTCATGGCTGCTTATGTCATGTGAGTAAGCACAATGCCAAATGTTAAAAAATAAATAGCAATTTACCTAGAAATTCTTATAGAGGAAGTCAGATGCCTCCATTTGGAATGAAAACTGAAAAACACAACTTCCAGTTGGCTTTGACAAACTAGCAGCCGATCCAACCATGGCTAGCGAGAATAGGTTATTTGCCAATTGGGTCAGAGAGACGATCTTCATTGGTCAATATGGTAGCATACACAGTAGAAATCCACATATGTCTCTAGCACTATACAATTTGTTTTGGTACCCTCTGACCTAATGTTTTTCATTTCCTTCTTCTCACTAGTAGAAAAAGGGTCAAACGTGAAGCACATTAGTGCCGGTTTGAATTTGAGCCGGCACTAATGTGTACATTAGTTCCGGTTCCAACGGCTAGCCGGGCCGCTCTCATTAGTACCAGTTTGTGGCGAACCTTTAGCACCGGTTCGTGCCATGAACCGGTACTAATGAGAGTGGTGGCAGGATGTTGTCAGTCTGGAGCCCCTCCAGCTCCTTTAGTACGGGTTCTTGGCACGAACCGGTGCTAAAGGTTGTCGTACATAAACCCTTCGTCCACCCGAGCTCACTCTGTTCTTCCCCTTTACCCTCTCCTATCTGTTCTTCCCCTCTTCCTCTCGAGCTTATCACACATTTTGCCCAAAATTTGTCAAGATTTGAAGGCCCCCATCCATTCAAATGATCACAAAGGTTAGCAACTTTGTCCTTTCATCTTTCATTGCTAGATTAGCTCTTGCAATGCTTTATATAGTGATTAATTTGTGAGTTTAGTAATTTGGGAGGAAATATATGTGCTAGTATTTGATTTATATGCAATTTGAGGTCCAAAATAACACTTAGTTTGCATATGTAGGTATGTGAACCGGAAATTCCAACCGACCCTATTGTCGAGAGGTTAAATTTAGTTGAAAGAGAAAACGAGTACTTGAAAGAAAAATTGAAAAGAATTGAGGGGGAGAAGATGGAATTGGAGTTGCATGTTGCCGATGTCGTCGATGATCACAATATCAAGATGGAGAAAATGCGCTTGAAGATTAGGAAGATTAGAAAATATGCCATCGATAGTGAGGCTTGGTATCATTATGCTGTTGGATCAATTGTTACCTTAGTTGCGATCTTGATCGCATTTGTTGTTGCATTTAAATGCTTTAGCTAGAGAGTTATTTGTTTGTTGCATTTAAGTGTTGTATGAACTTGTATTATGTTGGTGTTTTTGGTGCTGTGTATTGAAGATCAGCCGACAATGGATGTACGATGACCGATGCTCTCCCGAGTTCATTAATGGCGTGCAAACTTTTCTGCTTGCGGCTGAGGCAAACAAGCGGGCGGATGGTTTTATGCCTTGTCCATGTGATGTCTGTAAGAATGGTCTAAATTACTCTAAGTCAAGAACCATTCACGTCCACATGTTTAAGTCCTGTTTCGTGCCCCACTATAATGTTTGGACCGAGCACGGAGAAAGAGGGGTTATGATGGAAGACAATGAAGAAGAAGAGGACGACGACAGCTATCCTGGCCATGGGTTCCCTGAATACGATGATACAACAATGGGGGAAGAAGCTGAGCCGGTAATGCGGGAAGAAGCTGAGCCAGCAATGCGGGAAGAAGCCGAAGAAGAGGCATCAGATGATACCGTTGATGATCTAGGTCGGGCCATTGCCGATGCAAAGAGAAACTGCGCAAGTGATTTGGAGGAGAAGAAGTTGCAGTGCATGTTAGAGGATCACAAAAAATTGTTGTACCCGAATTGCGTAGGTGACAAGAAAAAGCTGGGCACCACACTGGAATTGCTTCAATGGAAGGCAGAGAATGGTGTATCTGACAAGGGATTTGGAAAGTTGCTGGTAATGACAAAGGATATGCTTCCAAAGGACAACGAATTGCCCGAGAGTACGTCCGAAGCAAAGAAGGTTGTCTGCCCTCTAGGGTTAGAGGTGCAGAAGATACATGCATGCCCTAATGATTGCATCCTCTACCGCGGAGAGTACGATGATTTGAACGCTTGCCCGGTATGCGGTGCATTGCGCTATAAGATCAGCCGCGATGACCCTGGTGATGTCGAGGGCGAGCGCCCCAGGAAGAAGATTCCTGCCAAGGTGATGTGGTATGCTCCTATAACACCACGGTTGAAACGTTTGTTCCAAAACAAAGAGCATGCCAAGGCGATGCGATGGCACAGAGAAGACCGTAAGAAAGATGGAAAGTTGAGAGTACCCGCTGACGGGTCGCAGTGGAGAAAAATCGAAAGAAAGTACGAGAAGGAGTTTGCAGATGACGCAAGGAGCGTATGGTTTGGTCTAAGCGCAGATGGCATTAATCCTTTTGGGGAGCAGAGTAGCAATCATAGCACCTGGCCTGTGACTCTATGTTTGTATAACCTTCCTCCTTGGTTGTGCATGAAGCGGAAGTTCATTATGATGCCAGTGCTCATCCAAGGCCCTAAGCAACCCGGCAACGACATTGATGTGTACCTAAGGCCATTAGTTGAAGAACTCTTACAACTATGGAATGGAACAGGTGTATGTGCGTGGGATGAGCACATGGGGGAAAATTTGACCTAAAGGCGTTGCTGTTCGTGACCATCAATGATTGGCCTGCTCTCAGTAACCTTAAACGACAGACAAACAAGGGATACCGCGCATGCACGCACTGTTTGGACGATACCGACAGTATATATTTGGCTAATTGTAAGAAGAATGTGTACCTGGGACATCGTCGATTGCTTCCAAGCAGGCATCCCGTAAGAAAGAAAGGCAAGCATTTCAAAGGTGAGGCGGATCACCGGACGAAGCCTCACCACCGTACTGGTGCTGATGTACATGATATGGTCAAGGATTTGAAGGTGGTCTTTGGAAAGGGTCCTGGTGGACAACCTGTTCTGAATGACGCTGACGGACGTGTTGGGGAACGTTGCATGGGAAACAGAAAATTTTCCTACGTTCACCAAGATCAATCTAGGAGATGCATCTACGAGGGGAGAGTTGGATCCACATACCCTTGTAGATCGCTAAGCGGAAGCGTTCAAGAACGCGGTTGATGGAGTCGTACTCGCCGCGATTCAGATCGCCGAAGATCCTAGCACCGAAGCAACGGTGCCTCCGCGTTCTTCACACGTACAGCTCGGGGACGTCTCCTCCTTCTTGATCCAGCAAGGGGGGGAGGAGAGGTTGATGGAGACACCGGCAGCACGACGGCGTGGTGGAGATGGTGGTGGAGGATCCCAGCAGGGCTTCGCCAAGCACCGCGGGAAAAGATTGTAGTGGGAGAGGGAGGGCAGCACCGAGGCACGAACGTGTGTGGCTGCCCTCCCTCTGCCTCTCTTTATATAGGGGGAGTAGAGGGGAGGGGGCGCCCTAGGGTTTCCCCTAGGGGCCGGCGGCCAGGGCAGATGGGGAGGGGCGGCGCCCCCTGGGGCTAGGGTTTCCCCCCCCCAGGTGCCTTGCCCCCCAAGCCAAAGGGGGTGCGGCAGCCCTAGGGGGGTCCACCTCCCTTGGCGCATGAGGAGAGGGCCCAGGGGGGCGCACAGCCCTATGAGGGCTGTTGTGTCCCCCTTTGTGGCCCATTAGGCCCGAAACCCCTTCCGGGACCCCCGAACCCCTTTCGGTCATCCGCCGATTTCCCGATACTCCCCGGAACACTTCCGGACTCCGAAACCTTTCATCCTATATATCAATCTTCGTCTCCGGACCATTCCGGAGACCCTCGTCACGTCCGGGATCTCATCCGGGACTCCGAACAACCTTCGGTAACCATACACTGTTCTCACTAACAACCCTAGCGTCACCGAACCTTAAGTGTGTAGACCCTGCGGGTTCGGAAACTATGCAGACATGACCGAGACACTCCCAGGTCAATAACCAATAGCGGGATCTGGATACCCATATTGGTTCCCACACGTTCCTCGATGATCTCATCGGATGAACCACGATGTCAAGGATTCAGGCAATCCCGTATACAGTTCCCTTTGTCTCGTCGGTATGTTACTTGCCCGAGATTCGATCATCGGTATCTCTATACCTAGTTCAATCTCGTTACCGGCAAGTCTCTTTACTCGTTACCGTAATACATTATCCCGTGACTAACTACTTAATCACTTTGAGCTCATTGTGATGATGTATTACCGAGTGGGCCCGGAGATACCTCTCCGTCACACGGAGTGACAAATCCCAGTCTCGATCCATGTCAACTCAACAGACACCTTCGGAGATACCTGTAGAGTACCTTTATAGTCACCCAGTTACGTTGCGACGTTTGGCACACACAAAGCACTCCTACGGTGTCAGTGAGTTACATGATCTCATGGTCATAGGAACTTATACTTGACATGCAGAAAACTATAGCGATAACTGATACGATCAAAAGCTATGTTTAACGTTTGGGTCTCGTCCATCACATCATTCTCCTAATGATGTGATCCCGTTATCAAATGACAACTCATGTCTATGACCTGGAAACCGCGGTCATCTTTGATCAACGAGCTAGTCCTGAAGAGGCTTACTAGGGACACAAAGTTTGTCTATTTATCCACACATGTATATGAGTTTCCAATCAATACAATTATAGCATGAATAATAAACGATTATCATGAACAAGGAAATATAATAATAACTCTTTTATTATTGCCTCTAGGGCATATTTCCAACAGTCTCCCACTTGCACTAGAGTCAATAATCTAGCATTACAAGGTAATGAATCTAACACCCATAGAGTCTTGGTGTTGATCATGCTTAGCCCGTGGAAGAGGCTTAGTCAACGGATCTGCAACATTCAAATCAGTGTGTACTTTGCAAATGCTTATGTCCTCCTCCTTGACTGAATCGCGGATGGAATTGAAGCGTCGCTTTATGTGTCTGGTCCTCTTGTGAAACCTTGGTTCCTTGGCTAGAGCAATGGCACCAGTGTTGTCACAAAACAGAGTCATTGGGTTCAATGCACTAGGCACAACTCCAAGATCTGTCATGAACTCCTTCATCCAGACACCTTCCTTTGCCGCCTCCGAGGCAGCTATGTACTCCGCTTCGCATGTAGAATCGGCTACCACGCTTTGCTTGGAACTGCACCAGCTTACCGCTCCCCCGTTGAGAATATATACGTATCCGGTTTGAGAGTCATCCGGATCAGTGTCAAAGCTTGCATCGACGTAACCCTTTACGACGAGCTCTTGATCACCTCCATAAACGAGAAACATCTCCTTAGTCCTTTTCAGGTACTTTAGGATATTCTTGACCGCTGTCCAGTGATCCATACCAGGATTACTTTGAAACCTTCCGGCCATACTTATGGAAAGGCTGACATCTGGTCTTGTGCACAGCATTGCATACATGATAGAGCCTATGGCTGAAGCATAGGGGATGACACTCATCTTTTCTCTATCTTCCGCAGTCACTGGGCATTGAGTCTTACTCAACTTTGTACCTTGCAATACCGGCAAGAACCCCTTCTTGGATTGATCCATTTTGAACTTCTTCAAAACTTTATCAAGGTATGTACTTTGTGAAAGTCCTATCAAGCGTCTCGATCTATCTCTATAGATCTTGATGCCCAATATGAAAGCAGCTTCACTGAGGTCCTTCATCGAAAAACTCTTGTTCAAATACCCCTTCACGCTATCCAAAAGTTCTATATTGTTTCCAATCAGCAATATGTCATCCACATATAATATTAGAAACGCTATAGAGCTCCCACTCACTTTCTTGTAAATACAAGCTTCTCCGTAAACTTGTACAAACCCAAACGCTTTGATCACCTCATCAAAGCGAAGATTCCAACTCCGAGATGCTTGCACCAGCCCATAAATGGAACGCTGGAGCTTGCATACTTTGTCAGCATTCTCTGGATCGACAAAACCTTCCGGTTGTATCATATACAACTCTTCCTTAAGAAAACCGTTAAGGAACGCTGTTTTGACATCCATCTGCCAAATTTCATAATCGAAATATGCAGCTATTGCTAACATGATTCGGACGGATTTAAGCATCGCTACGGGTGAGAAAGTCTCATCGTAGTCAATCCCTTGAACTTGTGAAAAACCCTTTGCCACAAGTCGAGCTTTATACACGGTGACATTACCGTCAGCGTCCGTCTTCCTCTTAAAAATCCATTTATTCTGAATGGCCTTCCGCCCTTCAGGTAATACTTCCAAAGTCCATACTTTGTTTTCATACATGGATCCCATCTCGGATTTCATGGCCTCTAACCATTTGTCGGAATCCGGGCCCACCATCGCTTCTTGTCAGGACCGGTTTTCCAATAAAACATTTATTGAAAAATCGCCCCTTTCATCAAACTAGTATAGAGAAATCCTCCATACTGGCAGACAAATCCTTGATACAGAATTCCAGAAGTGCTAAATATTATACAGAGTTGAGCTGAGGCTGCTCAACAATTTATTACAAGCACGCCAATATTATACATAGAGGCGGATATGGCACAACTGGAAATGGTGGCATAACTACTACTCGTGGATATAGTGGTAGTGGATATATCACAGTGATGTGGGTGGCGTGACTCCAATATCTTACACTCATCAAGCGTCGGAGTGAGGCTTGATGATTTATTTGTGGTGGCGGAAGCGTATATAATACAAGTGACCAACTCCAGGATCGCAAGGGACTGACTGGGACTCCTCTAGGCGTCGGACTCGCTATCGAACTCTTCATCCATAAGATCGCCTTCGTCAACATCTGGCCAAATCAACAAGCCAGGTGAGTACTTTGAATGTACTCGCAAGACAGTTCGGACATAAGATATAACAAATGCAAACATGATGCATACGAGCAATAATGCACACGTGAGTAATTTAATTAGCACTACAATATATAAGAACCGCTAAAGACCGATCGGGTGTCTGAAGCGACGCCTCGAAAGGTAAAATAGAACAACCTGCCGCAGTCGGGCGTCGGGGCGACACCGCAGAAAGGGCTTATATCAAAAGTAAAACACAAGAATGCCGCAGTCGGACGTCTGAGCGACGTCACATAAAGGACTTATATCAAAAGTAAATAACAAGAGTGCCACAGTCGGACGTCTGAGCGACATCACATAAAGGGCTTATATCAAAAGTAAATAACAAGAATGCCACAGTCGGACGTCTGAGCGACATCACATAAAGGGCTTATATCAAAAGTAAATAACAAAAATGCCACAGTCGGACGTCTGAGCGACATCACATAAAGGGCTTATATCAAAAGTAAATAACAAAAATGCCACAGTCGGACGTCTGAGCGACATCACATAAAGGGCTTATATCAAAAGTAAATATTCGAGTAGTTCCTGGAGGTAGTACCATCCTAAGGAAATACTCAGCACATAAAAGTAAACAAGTTAGTCCATTCACAGAAGTATCATTCCACCGGGTTTACCCTGACACTGAGACTGACACGGATCAGCTAACCAACATCCTCGACCAAGGACTTGGTTACACGAATGGTTTTGACTCTGCAGAGCTTGTACTTTACCACAGCCAACGGATTTCGGTAGTCACTAAAGACTAATTCCGTTCACGATGTTTCAGATGAAAACACATCTAACCGGTACACACCCATTCCACATTCCGTTGCTAGGAATCACCCTAGACAACGTTCAATAAAACTCCTGAGGCGGGGAGGCCACTCCTCGAATAGCATGGGATCAAATTTATATTCGCGCGCTCTAAGGGGTGCCCCCCTCTCGGTCCCAACCGGAAACACCCATGCCCCCTGACCGGATGACGGCTTTAATCCAGGGCCATGGAACCTTCATCACGGCCTCTCTATTTGGTGTGTACCGAGAAAGAGGTTTGCAACTTACTAAACCGCATTCTTTAAAGAAAACATGTGGCAGCACAAAAAGAGAATTGAACGGGATCGAGACTTGACCCACGTCGACACCGGAGTTAAACAGATGTTAAAGAACTGGCATGCTCCAACAATACCAGCTTACAACCTGTCATGCCACAACATGACTAGGTTGCCTCTCCATATCACGGTCTCATCAAGTTTGTATCTCACTTGCCACTTACCATGCATGAAATATAACATTCAACAATGTCTATATAAACATGCCATAAGAAAAGCCTCTCAAGCAAACATGAGAAACACTCATCATATCAAAAGTTCAAACATGCTTGCCTGGTTCGGAGTAGTCGGAGTCTAGTTCGGCGAAGTTTGCGGCTCCGTCACCTCCGTCGGTATCTACGGTATAAAAGAAACCGAATACTACGTAAATACGTGCATGCACAAGAAGTGTTCCAATATTTTTCAAATAAATATGATAAAAAACTAGGCAGAATTATAAAGATGACAGAAAAAGAATCAACTAAAAATCCTTTTTAGTTTAAAAGTTATAAAGAAAACAGACCCAGGGGCTAGTTTGTAATAAAACAGAAACTACCCAGGGGTTAGTCTGAAAAAAACAGAAAACGCTTCGGATGGAAATACGCCGAACCAAATGGAAAGCGCACTTTGCCCGAAGGCGTTTTCAGAAAACGGTTCGAATAAGAATAGGAAGCTGACAGGGGGGGCCCGCATGTCAGGTTTAAAAGAGGGGAACAGAGTCGCCGGCGCCAGAGGCCTGCGGTGATCGCCGGCGGCGAACTACTGTGAGGTAGAGGAAGGGAGAGGTACCGGCGTGTTCAGGAGGCTCTTCCGCGTCGGTGGGTGGTGGAAGCGACCGAAGGGAGGCACCACAACGACGGCGACTTCCTCGACGGCGGACGGCGGCGTCGGGCGATGGTGGATCTCACCGGACGGGGCTTCTGGCTACGAATTAAAGCTTGGGTTAGACCAGGTGGTGGACTAGGAGGCTGCTGACCGAGTTTGAGGGGCTGGGATGCTTTCACCAGAGCGGAACTTGCCGGAGCCCGAAGCGGATCGGGGCGGCCGGAGTCGGGGAAGAAGGCCCTCCCGAGGCCCCTTGAGTGGTTTTGGCGAGGTTATGGAGAGGTGTGGTGGGCGCGGTGGCTTCACAACGCCTCTGGAGCTCTATTTATAGGCTGGCGAGGGAGGTGCCGCGGACGGAGTATCTCCGGCGGGGGATTACGGCGAGGCAGGGGTCGGACAGGTAGTTTAGGTGGCTGAGCATCTTCAGTGTGGTCTACTGGTTCCATTCCGCGTCTAAGTTTGATCGTAATCGGCTTGCTCTGCGGTTTCAACGGAACGGCGCATCACGGGCTCGTCGGCGGCAGAGAGCGCGCTCTGCGCTACTCAGGCCACGGCGACGGTTCTGCAGCGCGTTCTGAGAGAGAAGAGGGACACGCGGAGGCCACCGGTGGCTTGGACGGTGCGGGGCGGCGCCGTGTTGCAGGGCTCGTCCCTGTTGGCCGCCACGGGCGGTACTGTCGCCGCTGCACTCGCCGGAGACGACGGGACAGCTCAGCACCGACGCCCGCGTCCAGCCAACCGACCATGCGGCGCACGGATAAGAAGAGGGAGCAGTGCACAAGTGGCCAAGCGAGTCACTGGCGAGATGGGCGACGGCGACTGAAGAAATGACACTGAAGACTGAAGCTCAACACTGAATTTCTGAAACTCAACAGTAACAGTGCAAGAAAGGTGTTTGATGAAATGTTTGATGCATGCGGGGAATTTTCCTTGAGCTGGGGCTTGGTGTGGGGGTCTCTTGATGCATCTGGAGGCTGTATGAATTTCCTCAGAATTTTTGGAAGGAAGAAAGAATGAATTTCACCAAAAATGACAAATCTGCTCCAAACTTGCAGCAAGTATATTTTGAAAATTTTGAACTGATGACCAGTAGGTCTTGATGGATATGAGTTGAGGTTACTAAGGACTAGCCCTAGGAATTTGTTTGGAGCAAAGATTAAAAAGGAAACTAGTAGTTCCTTTGTAAACCACTAGGGTCCAAATAAATGACAGAAAAATATTTTGTGGTTTAAATAAATAGAAATAAAATCTATAAGAAGTTGAAACCTGTTGGAAATGATGCTTAACTTGGCCCAAGATGGGGAAGAAGATTTTGGAAGAAAGTTACCCACCAAGGTCATGGCAAGAGGGTATTCTTTTGAATAGGTAGGGAAATTTCCAAGGATTTAAAAGAGTTCTTTTTAACAAAAGAAATAGTAAAATGATCCAAAAGTAATTGTGTTGAACCAACACAAGTTGAAAGACTCTCAAGACCAGAATCAAAAAATTGAGAAGGGCTCAAAAAGATTTGTCAGAAGCAAAAATTTTGTGAAGGAGGGTCTCTCAAAGGAAAATTTCAATAACCTCCTTTAAATCAAATAAAGCATTTGGTAAAAACCAAACCAAAAATTTTGGGGTGTTACACTTCTCCATAGTTCGTAGGTTCACCGTTGTCTAACAACATGACCTCCAAGACAGGGTTACCATACCACTCAGGTGCAGTGCGTACCCTTGTCGACCTACGAGGTTCGGTAGTAACTTGATCAGAAGCTTCTTGATCATCATCATTGGCTTCCTCTTCAACCGCTGCAGGCTCCACAAAAACATCTTTCTGTGCCGCGCAACTCTCTGGTTGAAGCAGAGGTTCAATAACCTCATCAAGTTCTACCTTCCTCCCACTCAATTCTTTCGAGAGAAACTCTTTCTCGAGAAAGGACCCGTTCTTAGCGACAAACACTTTGCCTTCGGATCTGAGATAGAAGGCGTACCCAACAGTTTCTTTTGGGTATCCTATGAAGACACATTTGTCCGCTTTGGGTTCGAGCTTTTCTGGCTGAAGCCTTTTGACATAAGCATCGCAACCCCAAACCTTGAGAAAAGACAACTTAGGTTTCTTACCAAACCATAGTTCATACGGTGTTGTCTCAACGGACTTGGATGGAGCCCTATTTAAAGTGAACGCAGCTGTCTCTAACGCATATCCCCAAAACGATAGTGGCAAATCGGCAAGAGACATCATAGAACGCACCATATCTAATAGGGTTCGATTACGACGTTCGGACACACCATTACGCTGTGGTGTTCCAGGTGGCGTCAACTGTGAAACGATTCCACATTTTCTTAAGTGATTGCCAAACTCATAACTCAGATACTCTCCCCCTCGATCAGATCGTAGGAATTTGATCTTCTTGTTACGATGATTCTCAACTTCACTCTGAAATTGCTTGAACTTTTCAAACGTTTCAGACTTATGCTTCATCAAGTAAATATACCCGTATCTACTCAAGTCGTCAGTGAAGGTGAGAAAGTAACGATATCCACCGCGCGCCGTGACACTCATCGGGCCACACACATCAGTATGTATGATTTCCAACAAGTCACTTGCCCGTTCCATTGTTCCTGAAAACGGGGTCCTTGTCATCTTGCCCATGAGGCACGGCTCGCATGTGTCAAGTGATTCAAAATCAAGAGACTCCAAAAGTCCATCAGCATGGAGCTTCCTCATGCGTTTTACGCCGATATGACCCAGACGGCAGTGCCACAAGTAAGTGGTACTATCGCTAACTACTCTACATCTTTTGGCATCAATGTTATGAACATGCGTATCATCACTATCGAGATTCAACAAGAATAAACCCCTCACTTCGGGTGCATGACCATAAAAGATATTACCCATATAAATAGAACAACCTTTATTCTCTGATTTAAATGAGTAACCGTCTCGCAATAAACAAGATCCAGATATAATGTTCATGCTTAACGCAGGCACTAAATAACAATTATTCAGGTTCATAACTAATCCCGATGGTAATCGAAGAGCGAGCGTGCCGACGGCGATCACATCAACCTTGGAACCATTTCCCACGCGCATCGTCACTTCGTCCTTCGCCAGCCTCCGTTTATTCCGCAGTTCCTGTTTAGAGTTGCAAATGTGAGCAACCGAACCGGTATCAAATACCCAGGCACTACAACGAGAGTTGGTAAGGTACACATCAATAACATGTATATCATATATACCTTGCTTGTTGTTGTTGTTGGCCCCCTTCTTGTCTGCCAGATACTTGGGGCAGTTCCGCTTCCAGTGGCCGCTCCCCTTGCAATAGAAACACTCAGTCTCTGGCTTGGGCCCAGCCTTGGGTTTCTTCACTGGATGAGCAACTACCTTGCCACCCTTCTTAGAGTTACCCTTCTTGCCCTTGCCATTCTTCTTGAAACTGGTGGTTTTATTGACCATCAACACTTGATACTCCTTCTGGATGTCTGCCTCAGCGACTTTCAGCATCGAAAACAGCTCGGCGATGGTTTTGTTCATCCCTTGCATGTTATACTGCTGCACGAAGCTCTTGTAGCTAGGCGGGAGTGACTGGAGAATTCTGTCAATGATAGCCTCATCCGGGAACACAAGTCCCAGATCAGCTATGCGGGTATAGTACCCAGACATCTTCAGTAAGTGCTCACTGACAGACGAATTCTCCTCCATCTTGCAAGCAAAGAATTTATCGGTGGTCTCATACCTCTCGATCTTGGCATTCTTTTCAAAGATGAACTTCAACTCCTGGAACATCTCATATGCTCCATGACGTTCAAAACGCCTTTGAAGTCCTCCTTCCAAGCTATACAACATGGCACACTGCACTACTGAGTAGTCATCCGAACGCGACTGCCAGGCGTTCATAACGTCCACAGAGGCCTGAGGAGCGGGGGGTTCACCTAGCGGTGCATTTAGGACATAAACCTTTTGGGCAGCTGTGAGGATGATCCTCAGATTGCGGAGCCAGTCCACAAAGTTGCTCCCATCATCTTTCAGTTTAGCTTTCTCTAGGAACGCATTAAAATTCAGGGGAGCTACTACGCGAGCCATCTACAACAAAAGATTTGCAAAGACATTTTAGACTATTGTTCATGATAAGTGAGTTATTACCTAATCAAATTATTTATAACTCCCACTCAAATTGACATCCCTCTGGCCATTCGAGCGTGGCATGATCCAAATCCACCAACCCAAGTCCGATCATCACGTGAGATGAGGTGGTGTCAATGGTGAACATCTACATGTTGATCATATCTACTATATGACTCATGCTCGACCTTTCGGTCTTCCGTGTTCCGAGGCCATGTCTGTACATGCTAGGCTCGTCAAGTCTAACCCGAGTGTTCTGCATGTGCAAAACTGGCTTGCACCCGTTGTATGCGAACGTAGAGTCTATCACACCCGATCATCACGTGGTGCTTCGAAACGACGAACCTTCGCAACGGCGCACACTCGGGGGGAACACAATTTTATCTTGAAATTTTAGTGAAGGATCATCTTATAATGCTACCGTCGTCCTAAGCAAAATAAGATGCATAAAAGGATTAACATCACATGCAAATCATAAGTGACATGATATGGCCATCAACTCGTGCTTTTGATCTCCATCTGCAAAGCACCGGCATGATCTCCATCGTCACCGGCGCCACACCATGATCCCCATCATCATGATCTCCATCATCGTGTCGCCATCGGGGTTGTCGCGCGCCCACCATGCTCTTACTACTATTGCTACCGCTTAGCGATAAAGTAAAGCATTACAAAGCGCTTAATGATTGACACGCAGGTCATACAAAAATTAAAGACAACCCTATGGCTCCTGCCGGTTGCCGTATACATCGACATGCAAGTCGATATTAACTATTACAACATGATCATCTCATACATCAAATATATTTCATCATGTCATTGGCCATATCATATCACATACATACCCTGCAAAAACAAGTTAGACGTCCTCTAAATTGTTGTTGCATGTTTTACGTGGCTTCTATGGGTATCTAGCAAGAACGCTTCTTACCTACGCAAAGCCACAACGGTGATATTCAAGTTTCTATTTAACCTTCTACAAGGACCGCCTTGTTCTGTTCCGATTCAACAAAGATAGGAGAGACAGACACCCGCCAGCCATCTTATGCAACAAAAGTCACATGTCTGTCGATGGAACCGGTCTCATGTACGTGGACATGTAAAGTTGGTCCGGGCCGCTTCATCCCATAATACCGCTGAATCAAGAAAGACTAAGGAGGGAAGCAATCTAAACATCAACGTCCACAAACCCTTTTGTGTTCTACTCGTGAAAGCATCTACGCAAGATCCTATCTCATGATGCCACTGTTGGGGAACGTTGCATGGGAAACAAAAAAATTTCCTACGTTCACCAAGATCAATCTAGGAGATGCATCTACGAGGGGAGAGTTGGATCCACATACCCTTGTAGATCGCTAAGCGGAAGCGTTCAAGAACGCGGTTGATGGAGTCGTACTCGCCGCGATTCAGATCGCCGAAGATCCTAGCACCGAAGCAACGGTGCCTCCGCGTTCTTCACACGTACAGCTCGGGGACGTCTCCTCCTTCTTGATCCAGCAAGGGGGGAGGAGAGGTTGATGGAGACACCGGCAGCACGACGGCGTGGTGGAGATGGTGGTGGAGGATCCCAGCAGGGCTTCGCCAAGCACCGCGGGAAAAGATTGTAGTGGGAGAGGGAGGGCAGCACCGAGGCACGAACGTGTGTGGCTGCCCTCCCTCTGCCTCTCTTTATATAGGGGGAGTAGAGGGGAGGGTGCGCCCTAGGGTTTCCCCTAGGGGCCGGCGGCCAGGGCAGATGGGGAGGGGCGGCGCCCCCTGGGGCTAGGGTTTCCCCCCCCCCCAGGTGCCTTGCCCCCCAAGCCAAAGGGGGTGCGGCAGCCCTAGGGGGGTCCACCTCCCTTGGCGCATGAGGAGAGGGCCCAGGGGGAGCGCACAGCCCTATGAGGGCTGTTGTGTCCCCCTTTGTGGCCCATTAGGCCCGAAACCCCTTTCGGTCATCCGCCGATTTCCCGATACTCCCCGGAACACTTCCGGACTCCGAAACCTTTCATCCTATATATCAATCTTCGTCTCCGGACCATTCCGGAGACCCTCGTCACGTCCGGGATCTCATCCGGGACTCCGAACAACCTTCGGTAACCATACACTGTTCTCACTAACAACCCTAGCGTCACCGAACCTTAAGTGTGTAGACCCTGCGGGTTCGGAAACTATGCAGACATGACCGAGACACTCCCAGGTCAATAACCAATAGCGGGATCTGGATACCCATATTGGTTCCCACACGTTCCTCGATGATCTCATCGGATGAACCACGATGTCAAGGATTCAGGCAATCCCGTATACAGTTCCCTTTGTCTCGTCGGTATGTTACTTGCCCGAGATTCGATCATCGGTATCTCTATACCTAGTTCAATCTCGTTACCGGCAAGTCTCTTTACTCGTTACCGTAATACATTATCCCGTGACTAACTACTTAATCACTTTGAGCTCATTGTGATGATGTATTACCGAGTGGGCCCGGAGATACCTCTCCGTCACACGGAGTGACAAATCCCAGTCTCGATCCATGTCAACTCAACAGACACCTTCGGAGATACCTGTAGAGTACCTTTATAGTCACCCAGTTACGTTGCGACGTTTGGCACACACAAAGCACTCCTACGGTGTCAGTGAGTTACATGATCTCATGGTCATAGGAACTTATACTTGACATGCAGAAAACTATAGCGATAACTGATACGATCAAAAGCTATGTTTAACGTTTGGGTCTCGTCCATCACATCATTCTCCTAATGATGTGATCCCGTTATCAAATGACAACTCATGTCTATGACCTGGAAACCGCGGTCATCTTTGATCAACGAGCTAGTCCTGAAGAGGCTTACTAGGGACACAAAGTTTGTCTATTTATCCACACATGTATATGAGTTTCCAATCAACACAATTATAGCATGGATAATAAACGATTATCATGAACAAGGAAATATAATAATAACTCTTTTATTATTGCCTCTAGGGCATATTTCCAACAGGACGCGCACCCATGTGGAAGAAGAAATCTATATTTTGGGACCTGCCCTATTGGAAAGACCTAGAGATCCGCTCCGCAATCGACATGATGCACGTGACGAAGAATCTTTGTGTGACCCTGCTTGGCTTCTTAGGCGTGTATGGGAAGACAAAAGATACACCTGAGGCACGGGCGGACCAGCAATGTATGGACGGAAAAGACGGCATACATCAGGGTCATGCAAGCTACGCTCTTACCAAAGAAGAGAAAGAAATCTTCTTTGAATGCCTACTCAGTATTAAGGTACCGTCTGGCTTCTCGTCGAATATAAAGGGAATAATAAACATGGTAGAGAAAAAGTTCCAGAACCTAAAGTCTCATGACTGCCACGTGATTATGACGCAACTGCTTCCGATTGCATTTAGGGGGCTTCTACCGGAAAACGTTCGATTAGCCATTGTGAAGCTATGTGCATTTCTCAATGCAATCTCTCAGAAGGTAATCGATCCAGAAATCATACCAAGGTTAGAGAATGACGCACGTCCTAGTTCACCTATGCGAAGAGATTAACGTTTTGGGTCCTGTATTTCTACACAATATGTTCCCCTTTGAGAGGTTCATGGGAGTCTTAAAGAAATATGTTCATAACCGTGCTAGGCCAGAAGGAAGCATCTCCAAGGGCCATCACAATGAGGAGGTCATTGAGTTTTGTATTGACTTTATTCCTGACCTTAAGCCGATTGGTGTTCCTGAATCGCGGCATAAGGGCAGACTGGATGGAAAATGCACGCTAGGAGGGGAACAAATAATATGTATGGACGGACATTCTCTCACTGAAGCACACTACACAGTTCTACAGAATTCCGCCTTGGTGGCTCCGTATATGGATGAACACAAGAATTTGCTACGCTACAAACACCTGGAGCGGTCTGATGACTGGATTACACGTGAACAAACCAGGAGTTTCGCCAGCTGGTTGCAGACACGTACCATGCATGAAACCTCTATTGAAGATGACCTGTACTTGCTGTCTCAGTTACCATCTTCGAATATAATGACTTTCAAAGGGTACGAGATAAATGGTAATACATTTTACACGATCGCCCAAGATAAGAAGAGCACCAACCAATGAAAACAACCCCAGGGTTGTCTTTTGTCTGGTTTTGAAAGTTCAAAGTTGTAAATTAGACGGTTTGGTAGTTTTAGACTTCGGTGGTAGTTCGAGATTGTAATATGGACTTCTCTCTAAACTATATGGATTGTACGGCAGAGAAGGTGTACCTTTTGTTATGAGTACTCTACCATTCCTATTAAGCAAGGATATCACAGTTATCTAGGGGCATCCATTTGTTGAATTCACCACGGCAAGGATTGCGGACCCGATAAAATTCTGTTATTTAATAAAATTTATATGTTTATTATAATTTTTTCTTTTTGAATACAATGGAATATTTTTGGGAACCACCCTTGATGGAAAATACATACACAACCACATGGATGTTACACACATGGATGCACCTGGATATAGCATACGTACAGACATACACAGATGCAACAACAAGTTCATGTCACCTCACAAACTAGGTTTGTGGAAGCCTCTTGTAACTAACCATCATTTTTCCTTGAGGCTCTGGGACAAACTTGCGGGAGTCTTCTATGGGGAATGGAGAGATTAGTTTTAACTCAAAATTCCTTAGCATGTAGCTCCATATCATCTTAAACTTCATGTAAGCATAGGCCTCGCCAAAGCAAGCATGCCTTCCAGCACCAAATGATGTGTATGAAAATTTACCACCAATTTTGTCCTCCTTTCTTTCCGGCCCAAACCGGTCTGGGTCATACTGCAGAGGGTTCTTATAAATATAAGACATATTATGGTTGAGTATGGTAGGGCTTGCGAGGATGTGATCTTTTGGGATGTCATATTCGTCGCCTTGCTTGGTCCGCACGGTGAAGGGCATATGTGCCTTGCGAAGAAATACTGGTACTGGGGGGTGCATCCGTAATGCCTCTTTGATGCACCTATGAAGGGAATGCATATCTAACAAGATGTTATAGTCTATGTGGTCCTTGTTTTTCCTAACGATATTCTTTTGCTCCTCAACAACAGTTGTTAAACAGTCTTCATGGCTCAGCAGGTAAGCAGCGGTCCAGGTAATGGCGTGAGAGCAAGTGTGATTTGCAGCAAAGAAAATGGCAATACAAAGCCCTGCGATCTCTTCTTCGGTGGTGGAGCGGCCATCTCTATACCTGGAATCCATAAATTTCTGTAGCATATCACCATCTCCCACTAGGCCGGACAACTTACGTGACCTCACAATTTCAGAGAGTATTTCTATGAGTTTTATGCGTGCTCTATCACGTTGGCGGTTTGTCGGAATTGGAACATAAGGAAATAATAAATTGATCATATTTGCGCTTCCTTGAATATCAGAAAATAGCTGGCAGAATTCCGTGAACACTTCCTCCCGGACCTCTTTCCCGAGCAGGGCACGGCTTGAGATAAGCATGAGCAAGTGCTTTAGTTCATGCTTCAAATCAACTATGCCATCTTCTCCCCATTTTGAGAAGTAATCCTGGTAAACATAAATACATGAACAAAACTTGAGTTTGGAATGTAACCTAAAAATAAATATAAGTACGTTTGTGCATCATGAAATAATCTGTGAGCAACAACACTAGGGTAAGAACTAATTTCAACAGTTTTACAATACGGAACTATTAATAACTTCCTACGTAGGATTTAACGAAAGAACATCCCATGTTACCGACCAATGCAGTGTGCATGGTGTTATCCATCATTTGAATTTGTTTTCTTGAACTCCTATATGGTACACCTAAATGAATACAAAGCCCTCAGTTTCTATTAATCCAACGGATGATCTCAACTAGTATTCCATTGTACTCCAACAAGAAGTTAATTATGCAAAACCACCGCAATTAGGGACAAACTTTAAAGAAAATAAAAGTCTTGGTACTCAATTTTCCTTTTTTTTGCGGGGAGAACTTCTGTTTTATTTGTCAAATATCATGGAAGTACCAAGAACACGAGATGTAACAAAAATTACATCTATGTCCGTACATCACCTAACGATGACTATAAGCACTAAAGTAAGCTGGAGGCATGCCGTTGTGATCGTCCATCCCTCGGTGGAGCCGGGCAAACCTTGTTAGACAGTTAGGATGTCGTCATGCTAAGGCCCAAAAGGATCAACGCACCAGAATAACAACCGTCGTAGATGAAGAGAAGTGTAGATTGGAAGGAGCCAACCTATAGACACATGAACGCAGACGAACGAAGACATCATCCACACAGATCCACCAAAGACAAACACCGACCGAATACCGCTAGATCCGCCGGAGACAAGCCTCCACACACCCTCCAACGATGCGAAACACACCGACGGGACGGGTGCTAGGCGGGGAGAAACTTACTCCATCATTAGGGAGCCGCCGCCGCCTGGAATTCCTGAGCAGGACACAAAACCTAAACGGACTTAAAAAACACCTAAAACAAAGCAAGAGCCATCCCGCCGGCAAGGGTCAGGATCCACCACGCCTTTAGGCCATGGGAGACGAGGCAGGTCGGCGCCGACGAGAGGTAGGGAAACCCTAATCTCCTGTGAGGCTTTCTTTCTCTGGAAGAAAAGGGGGACACAATGTTCCTAATAACACCGATGAAGCTTTTAAAATGTGTTATCAAATTGAACAACTATCAACCCTAAACTGCTCTCAATCATAGTGGCGCCCAAATCTTTCATCCATGCATCCACCTCGGTGCCACTCCTCTCCCTCGTCCGGCGACCTTGTAGCTAGCCCGAGGAGTGACTACATGTATTGATTGGAGTTCCTTCCCATCGTCGTTGTTAGAGGAGGAGTCAGAGCAGGAGGGAGTGGAGGTGCTCTCCCATCCGACGACCTCGTCGGCAGCCTATGGAGTGACTACAGGCGCCGATTGGAGCTCCTCCCCGTTATCGTCCTTAGAGGAGGAGGAGGAGTCAGAGCAGGAGGGAGAGGGGGGGGGGTGCCCGATGTCAGAGAGGAGGTGCATCGCGTCGTTGAACTGCTCCTCGGGCCACGGGAGGAGTAGGAGCACCATGCCGCCTAGAAGGAGCTCGATGGTGATTTTGCAAACATTGGCCTCTATAATGTGACATGCGAGGTTTTTCTCGATGATCTTTTTATTACCATTGGAGATTTGCTGCATTTAAACAGAAAACTGCACGGGGTTCAAATGCTACGATGTTGTTCTTCACATTTTGCACACCCATGAAAAAATACTGTAATGATGTTGCAACATATAAGGAAGTGTTGCCCGCCAGGGGATTTTGGTGCAATGGTCGAATAGCCAGGATCTCGATTTTAAGCGAGGTCCAATGGCTTGTGGGGTGGCCGATGTAGGGTTTCAATCACTTGGCCAACACCTAACGTCACCCAATGTAAACAATAAATGCCATGTTCACCCAACTGCAATTGAAGAGAAAGATTAAGAAATCAAATATATGAATAATCACTTGCTACATACCTTTACTTCTTGAAGCATTGGTTCAACTTTCCTCCTCAAATTCAATGGCGTCATTGAATCACTAGAGAACCGCATCTGCTCATTCTGAGTGGTGCTATCTACACCGTAACCAACTGCTTGGCCAAACATTGGCACAGTGAACTCATAGATATTACCATAGCTAACTTCTGAGTCCAACCCTTGAAAGAAATGGTCTGCAACCTCTGGCCCGATCAAGAAGGTTAGCTTTAGTCCAAACAAACTTACTGTGAATACACTACCAAACTTGGTATGCAGGTATTGGATTGTAGCTTGTCGACCGTTTCTGATGAAAATTGGTACTAGTCCTAGCAGAGCAATGCCATTAACAACAGGTGGAAGGCGTCTTGAATCAAATGTAATTATTCGTCCTGACACAATCTTTGTGACGACGACACTGAGGGACAAAAGAGCTACGGCAAACCAGACCGTGCTACTTGTCATGTCCATACTGATGTAGTTTATGCGAATGTGGCCAATCAGCTGCACCGCTCTGCATATATAACATGAAGATAAGATGGTAGTTGCATGATTTGCTGATTTTCTAGCTCAGCACATTAGTTACAGGAGCTTCGAAAGTTTGAAAGTTGTTTTTTCGGCGAAGATAATTTCGAATTTGACACTAGTACTGTTAAAAGTTATCTACGAAATCAGAAAATTTTACCTGCAAGACTTTCCACACGTATATTGTGCAGTACTAAGATGGTACTGTAAATAATCATATTGTCGATAAATATGATTTAGAATATAATGCTGGAATACTGAATAAATGAATTATATATACATAGATATAACTTTTTCCAGCTCTAAATAAACATACATTGTATCATAAATAGCAAGCAGACAATGTATATATTGCACAACATTTATGATTGTTTTCAGAACAGCCGCCACAAAATGCTAAGTTATATTTTTGTATTAGTTTTATTGTTGTCATGGTCGACAAATGTATTGGACTCTTAGAGCATATACATATTTAGGCCATGCTTCCTATTTTTGCTGAAAAAGGCATGTATTTCTTTCCTTTAACAAGATTTCCACAGCAACATACGGTGTATCATCTTGTACAGTTACTAATAGCTATCAAGGTAGAAGGAATAAGAATTGAGAAAATTATGGGGTAGGTGATTTTTAAGAGTAGACTGTGATATATAGATCTTCTTAACAGAAGACAGTCATCATGAAATTAAGAGCATGCAAGATGATGACATCATATATGACACACCTGAGTAGCTTTGATCATCTCCAGGTGAAGAACATATCCATTATCGACCTCAGCTTAAAGCTATTTCGCCATCCGTTCTGTCTTATTGTTACGCTACCTACCTTCTCTTTTACCACCACATGTACCTAAAGGTAATTGGACTATGATATTTGTATACCCACTGGTAGATAACTTATTCTACCACTTTTCTTGTACCTGCATGTAAATAGTTCCAATCTAGGCATATCTACTAGTGAAACAATCCTATGAGAGTCATGGCGGACCAATACCCTACCAACAATCATATGATAGTCCTCGCTGGTGTGGGCTCCTTGTTCGTCAGTGGCAGGTTTCCCCTGCGCATGGTGGCTGAGATGCGGAGGAGCTTGGGCGTTGTGGCCACCACGCGACCAGAGGATTGTGGTCCTCTTCGGAGGCAGAATCTTACAAAGTTGTATGCCCGCCGATGCTGGTGTCTCTTGTCGAAGTTCTGCCCTCTACTGGCGTGGTTTCTAGTCTAGACGTTTGGACCATAGTGCTTGGGGCTGGGTTTCTTCTCTTCATTGTTTTTGCCTATACTCACTGTTAGGTTGTTAGATGTCCTTGCACTCTGTATCTTTGCAGTTTCTGCTTTGTCCTGCCGGTTGCTAGTTTTGTTAATTCAAATCGGGTTAGGTTCAAGCCTTTTCCCGGTCTCTACCAATGCCTTTTTTTCTAAAACATACAAATACCTTTTCTTTAAAAACTATCCTATGTATGTCTGTGTAATACATTCCGGTCTTTCATGGTTAATATTTGTATTAGAACTATCTTATCAGTATTTATCTTTGCGGTGGAATGCCTAGTGATCAACCATGCAAAAGGCAGCTGGCGCGCGACAAGACGCGACGCGGTTCTATTAGAGATAAAAACATATTTCTTTCGAAAAGGTTTAAGAGGTCGCGCGACTTGTTGAAATAAATCCTATAAGGTAGGGTTTATTTTTTCTTTGGTGGCACATCAACTATAACATGCGACCATTAACATTACTATAACAAAGCATTTATCTCCCCAATCCAATACACTATCTCTCGCTTTCTTATACCCATGTTTGCATTGGTACTCTATATGCCTAGGGCTCCTGACTCCCTCGCGCTCGCTCCCGACCCCCTTGCGCCGCCACCTAGGGTGACGCTAGGGGGACCAGCTCCTTCACGCTGCCAGCCCTCCAGTGAGGCAGAGCCCTACCGACGTTGCCGCCGACACTGGCCGCGGTGGTGGCGGCGCCCAACACCAAAAGGGATAGGGCAGGAGGTTGCGCCAGGTCTTCCATGAGGCGACTGGGGCGCCTCGTGCAGGGTGTCCTCGCGTGGCAGACACCATGCCGTCCTGGTTGTGCGGCCGCAGCCGGCGAACCCATGGCTGGCGAGGTGCTCCGGTGGGATCCTCTGCTATGCGATAGGCGGCGACGGTGGTCGTGGATCTGGCGTCCCGGTCAGATCTGTCGTGGTTCGGCTTTGGCCGACAGGTGGTGCATGATGGGGCTGGGGTGGGGCGGCCGGAGGTCCTCAACCGGCTTACTGACGACACCGTATGTCTAGATGTGGTGCGCAGATCCAGTCAGCGACGAGATCGTGGTGGTGCTACTTCCGGTGAAAATCGCATCGACTTTGGTCATGGCGGATGATGATGGCGTCTTCGACGCCATTCCCTTGTTGAGGCATCATCGTTGCAAGTTGCGTCAACATGATCAGGATGTTCTGGGGCAAACCCTAGATCTGGGTCTGCCGGATCGGACGATGACGACACCTTCGCTGTCGTTCTCCCTCCTGTGGGCATCGTTTTGGAGCAAGAGTTGACCGGAGGGGACAAGAGGAGGAGCAGTGTTATATCTACCGCAAGGCTGGCAACGGATCCCGACGGCAAGTCGGTGCGGATTTTCGGCGACATACGCGTGTGTATGGTTACCTGCAGGATGGTGGCGTTGTCTGGCGTCGTGGTGGCGTCGACGGCAGACCTATCAAGGTCGGTGCGCCAGTACCTGCTCTGAAGATGGATCGGTGGAAGATGGGGGCGGCTGCCTCCGAGAGAGACCTAGTCCCGGTATTGTGGCTAGGCTTGGGCATCTGGCTTTAGATGTTGGCGTTTGATGCGATGTCTGTTTGGTGTTACGCTCGGACATTCGGCAACCCTTCATTAAGGGGATATGAGTAGTGACAGGTGTTGTCAAGATGGTAGCTTCAGACTTACTGATGTATTATAAAGACTTACTGATGTATTATAAAGAGTTTTTCTGGTTAACCCGTCCATTACTTTTATTTATTTATAATTATAATTTATAATAATTCTCTTTTTTCTTGTTAACCCATCAATAAATTTTATTTATAATAATAGATTCGACAACAGTCCAGCTTGGGCCATCCAATGGATTAACACCTCCAAATTGTCACTTAACAAGTACACACAAGCTTGGTCAGTATAGCACAGGCGTAGTTCAGACGTGGTCTTCCAATAGTTAATAGTAAGCGCTAGCATATATTGCATATTTTGCAAAAGATATATACTCTCTCCATCTGAAAATACACACTCTCTCCGTCTGAAAACACTTGTCGGAGAAATGGATGTATCAATACGTATTTTAGTTCTAGATATATTCATTTTTGTCCATTTATCCGACAAGTATTTTCGGACGGAGAGAATATGATTTATTGTGTTCGATTATTGTATAACATAAATATCAAAATATAATGGAAATTCTCATGTATGTATGCATGTTGAGGTGAGTTTTTCTTTTATAAATGTTGCATGTTAAGATGAGTCTTTTCCCATGCATGACATACTTGTTCAACAAAATAGGTTAGTAGGGCTAGCTATTTAGATATAGACGATTTTAAATTGTACAGCTAACACTCCAGTGGCTCCTTCACCACAAGAGATGGGCTACAGTTTAACCTTTTTTGTAGAGTCGAGAATCATTCATGTAGTTGAAATGGAAAATGAATACTAGTTATGTGAATTGAAGCGATAGTATAGATGGCTCGTTGCAGGTACACTGCTATCTCTGTTCCTAATATATTTTACAAATATAACTAACACACACACACACACACACACATTCTTCTAGGTAAAAGCAATAGAACATAGAAATCATACCGCATATATGGAAGATCAACTCCACGCATTGCTGTATTGCTGTGCGGGATAGGCTTCAACACTATGGTAGCATAAGGGATAAGGCCTACCAGACCTCTAACGCACCGAGGAGGATGGCAATGGCACAAGTGTTCCTGGACTCAGGAGACCTCCCATATATATAGCCGTGGGTGTTTAGAGGCCAAAGCTGCTAATATTAAATACTGAAAAACCGGATCTAGACGCTAAGACAGATAACTTTTTGCCGTCATCAACACTACTTTATACGTTACCACGTGACACATGTTGTAAGAAATCCAAAGTATTCAAAAAACAAAAGCTCTACTTTATATGTTTACCACTTATGTTGCTTATCAATGGCCTAGAATAAACCTAACCCATTCAGCAGTAAAGGCTTGTATATAGTCTGTATTCACACTGTGGATTTATTCAGCATTCTTAACATCTTGTAAGCCTCTTAATTTTTTTTTGATATCATAAGCCTCTTAATTTTTGATTAAACTGTTTAGCAAGAGAATCGGTGAGGTCAACTTTGGGGCACTTCGAGATCTGCATAGACAATTTTAAAGCTGCTTAGCTTCAAAACAAGCTAGGTTTACTTTCCAGAAAAGCAGGAACGTTCTTCGCAAAGCGGACTACCAAAACTCCCTCGCTGTGATGAATATTGTTTCATATCTCACTCTACTGACTCGCCAGCTCAAGGAATCGACCAAACAGGTGGCCGCCTCCTCATGGCGCCAATACCTCTCTACCACAGGACACCAGACTTCACTCCAGATAAACGGCATGTCAAAAATGGAGATAACTTCACCTCTCAAAAGTCACAAACAAAGAAAATGTGCTCATAAAACTGTTAGGATATGAGGCAATTTCGTGATTAATTCCAATAGATAATTCATGACTAGAACAACAATTAGTATGCAGCACTCTGGTATATTAGATAAACACAAAAACATGCACACAACATCGCACATGTAATATCAACTACAAATGGAGACATGAACATATCACGACGGGCGTACTGTTCGTTAGTAGAGGTAGCTGTTGCGGGAGCGACTTTTTTTATGACGATGTTGGTGACGATCTATTGCTGATGAAGTTGATGACGATGATGAATTACACACTTGATTTGGACGGAAGATGGCTCGTGGTGACAAACTGGAGCAGTCGTGCAGAGCGCTTCCCACAAACCTAATTCGTCCACTCTCGGTGTAGGATCGCAAGGACGAAGAAGATCTGCTCTCCCACCCGCTGATGCACACAGACGTTCGAGACGAAGTAGACTATGGTGGTGGCACAAGTTGCGAGACAAGAAAAACTCTACGTGTTTTTGGCGTGTCTTTAGCCACGGCCGGTAAACGGTATACACAGGAGTACTAGAAGCGGTATCGTGTCATGATCTTGATCTCAAAACGACTTGGTTTCCAAGTTGTATACTTACCGGACAAGAAAAAAATCAACTTGTCTACCAAGACATCAAAAAATAAAACGGCAAAAGAAAGTTGCGCGGCTGATCACTCACGTGCATTTCGCACGCCCGCGCTGCCCCGACCACGGCCTGAGTTCGGCGCGAGGTGAGCACAGGCGTGTGGTTTTCTTTTTCTCGACTTAACACATCACTTAGTGTGGTGAAGAGAAACCGCTATATAAAGATGTCTTACACCTCCTCATCTTCCATGGTGGGACTAAATTTTGGAACCACCACTTTTCAATTTATACATGCGCCTCTATGAGATTTTAGATATTGTACATGGGATATGCCAATTATTTCTGACAATGCCCCACCACATCTCAAATACCAATTTAGAGATTTGATTTTCTCAATGCTTGTTTAATATACTAGTGTTCTAGCAGAGATTGTTAAGTTAAACTTCTGCCTCGAGCTTTAAGCTACATCCATTCACAACTTGACAATGGATTATGCCTTGAATTGCAAGTTTTTTGTGAACATGTTTCACTCAAAGTATTAACCTGTATCTGGCTGGCTACCCAACGGTTTGGAGCATATACGTTGTACTCACTAGTATCTTCGTGAGCTTACTAAAGATCACCCAAGTCTCATAGCCTGTGACATTTACAAGAGGGGTTCATATAGGTGTGTTCTTTCAAGGCTGTTCTAGAGAATAGCATCTTTGCTCATCAAAGCCAATAAAACTACAATAATGCATTTTGGTAACCTGCCTTACAATTCTGAGCCATACAGCTCTGCGAGTTTTGCATCTTCATATAGAGAGGGTTACTTGTTACTCTCCTCAGTAGCTTGTTCTTTCCGGGTCCTAATGCATGACATCTCTGGTCACAAATGTTGGGTTACTACTATGGTGTAATATCTACAGGTCTCATAACCATCTCCCCCGATGCATTATCTTTCACATTTTGTGATAGTCCCTTTGTGATGGGATTTGTCGGGTTTATTCTGTTTGAATGTGCGTAACAGTTATTACTCTGGAGTTTCTCAACTTTCTAACAGACTTCAAACATCTCTTCACGTGTCTTGATGACTTCGAATTATCCTTATAATTGTTCACTTTCGTGATAACTGTTTTGTTGTCACAATTTATTAAAAGGGTCGGTACATGTTTTTCAGCCACAGGCAAGTTCATAAAGAGCTCACGTAGCAATTATGCCTCAGCAGTGGCTTTTTCTAAATCAATAAGTTTTTCTTCCATGGTTAACCTCATCAATATGGTGTGTTTACAAGACCTCCATGACACTGCACCACCTCCATGATTAAATGCATAATCACTTGTGGCGTAGAGCACATCAATATCAGATATCCAGTTTGAATCAATATATCCTTCTAGCGCAACAAGGTGCCCATAATAGGGAATTCCATAACTCATAATACCTCTCAGATAGCACAAGATCCTTTCTGGTGCATGCCAATGATCACCACCCGGGTTGGACATGAACCCACTCAAATTGCTCACGTCAAAAGAGATATCCGGTCTTGTTGCACTTGCTAAGTACATGAGTAAACAAATAATTTGAGAGTTTCTTAATTGATCGCTCATTTCTTCCTTGTTCTTTTGGAGTGTCACACTAGGATCACAAGGTGTCGGAAAAGGCTTGCTATTCATAAAGCCAAACTGGCTCAAAATCTTCTCAACATAGTGAGATTGTGTTCGAGTAATCCCACTCTCATCCTTAATCAGTTTGATGTTCAGAATCACATTCCAGATCTTTCATGTCAAAACTCTTTGATAGAAAAGACATGACCTCATTTATCACATCAATATTTGTATCAAAGATCAGTATGTCATTCACATACAAACATAATATAACACCATCGCCCCCACCATGGCGTTAGTAAACACGCCTATCGGCCTCATTAATGACAAAGCCACCAGAAGTCAAAGTTCTGTTAAACTTCGCATGCCAATGCTTAGGTCCTATTTTAGACCATACAAAGAGTTTAACAAATTGCACACTTTCTCTCTTCACTCTTTACCACAAACTCATCATGCTGATCCATATAGATTTCCTCTTCCACTCTCCATTTATGAAAGTTGTCTTTACATCCATTTGACTAACGGTAAGACCATAAGAGGCAACTAGGGAAAGTAGAACCCGAATGGTGGTCAGTTTAGCGATGGGTGAATAGGTGTCAAAGTAATCTCCGCCTTCTTTCTTAGCGTAGACATTAGCCACAAGTTGTGCCTTGTACTTCTCAACAGTACCATCAGGTCTTATCTTCTTTTCTAACACCCACTTACTACCCACAAGTTTACAATCATAGGGTCGTTCAGTTAGCTCCCAAGTTCCATTAGAAAGAATTGAATCCATCTCACTATCAACAACTTCTTTCCAATCATCAACACATGAAGAAGGATATGCCATTGCCATAGACTTCGAGTGTCGTCCACGAGGTATAAATTGAAAAAGTTACCAAAGGATTTTCTAATCCTCTTTCTCTTCTCACAGGAGATCCACTATCATCCTTCTCAAGTACTTCCTTAAGTGGTTGTTCGAAATACTCATAAGATATACTAGATTCAAGAATTTTCTCAGAAGAAAATCTAGCAATGCTATGCATATCTTACATAGAAACCACATTCTACAAAATTATTGTATCACGATATTCCATTATAGTATCAACATGCGTATCATGTACCTCAGATTTGACCATAGAAATCCATATGCAATGCTCCGCCAAGGGTAACCAATAAAGACATAATCCATCATTTTTTGTCCAGGTTTGTATTTCTTAGGGATAGGAATATTGACCTTCGCCAAGCATCCCCAAGTGCGCAAATATGAAAAAGATGGTTCTCTCCCAATCCACTCCTAGAAGGGGTTTTATCTTTATTCTGGTTAGGGCCTCTCTATTTTGCAATATGTCGATGACACAATTCTTTTTATGGGACATGACTTGGACAAGGCTCAAAACCAGAAATTATTGCTTTCAGCGTTTGAGCAAATGTCGGGTCTCAAAATTAACTGCCATAAAAAGCAAAATGTTCTGCTTTGGAGAAGCCATTGAGGCCGTGACCGAGAAGGATAATCTCTTTGGTTGCACACATGGCCAACTCCTCATTAAATACTTGGGAATATCGGTTCATTATCGGCGTCTCACCATTGCAGAGCGGAAGCATGTGGACGAGCGTCTAGAGAAATGGTTGAGTAGTTGGAAAGGAAAGTTGCTCTTAGTTGGAGGACGGCTGGTTTTGATTAACTCCATTCTCACAAATATGGGTCTCTATATGATTTCTTTCTTACAACTCCGAAAAGGGGTCTTACAAAGACCGGGCTATTTTAGATTCAGATTCTTTTGGCAAGGAGACGGTGAAAAGGAAAAATACAGGCTAGCCAAATGGAGCATGGTTTGTAGGCCGAAAGACCAAGCTGACCTTGGTATTCATGACCTACATGTCAAGAATGAGGCCCTGCTCGGTAAATGGTTGTTCAAACTTCTTACCGAGGATGGTGTTTGGGAAACCATGTTCCGCAAAAAATATATAGGCCAAAAGGCAGTGTCTCAGGCATATTGGAAACCTGTTGACTGACACATTTTGGTTGGCCTAATGGCGGAAAAGAAACATCTCTTTTACTTTGGGTCTTTCGTGAAAAAGGACGAGTCGGAGATCCGTTTCTGGGAAGATATCTAGCTAGGCAATGCCAGTCTAAGAGAACAATATCCATCCTTATATAACATTGCTCGCGATAAGAATAATACTATTGCGCACATGCTCAGTTCGACCCCGCCGAATATTTTGTTGAGGCGGGATTTGATTGGCCCCTGACTAGCATAATCTCTTATCGCGGTTAGATTCGATTAACCTGACGCAAGGTAGGGATGTGTTTCGCTGGAACCTTACTACATCAGGGTCTTTCACAGTAGACTCTATGTATCGTGCACTCATGCATTCTGAGGTACCAGTGAGTAATTACAAGAAAATTTGGAAGTCCAAGATTCCACTAAAAGTGAAAAATCTTCATGTGGTATATTCATAGGGGAGTTGTGTTAACGAAAGACAACCTCACACGGCGCAACTGGCCAGGGAGTAAGAAATGTTGTTTCTGTACTCAAGACGAGACAATCAATCATCTCTTCTTTTAATGCAAGTTTGCATGTTCTACGTGGTCAGACATCCAAATACAATCAAATTTGTATCCGTCCATAAGTGTTGCCAATATTTTTGGTCATGGGTTGGACGGTATACCAAATAAGTTTAAAATGCTAATAAGGATGAGAGCGTCGCTTTGGCTATGTAGAAATGATTTGATTTTTAATGACAAAAATGCTTCTTCTCTACAAGTTATTTTCCGGTGTACACTCTCACTACGTACGTGGTCTATGCTACAATGAGTACCAACCGTTGTTCAAGGCAGTGTGTACGCGATTGGAGCAGGTGGCTACAGAGGTTTTCTCCCGACATGGATGGAAGCATAACCTACGGATTGGTCCACCACCTTCTTCGACATAGGCATAGTGTCGGTCTATAGGACTCTACTGTTGCCGATTTGTCGGTTTGTATTTCATGATTTTTTGTCAGATTTTTGGTTTTGGCCGTGTGCATCTTAGTTATGCAGAGGCCGGGTGTTACTTATAATGCTGTGTATCCACTTTATGCTATATTTTGAGATAATAAAATCGACCTTTATCGAAAAAAAGGAACTCAATTTAGGACATGATATGACGTCAATAAAGCCTCATCCACCATGTCTTACATAAACCCGAAGTGTCAAACATGACATTCAACAAGTCAATTAACATGCGGTTTTTCCTCTCGACACTCCCGTTTGATTGGGGCGAATAGGGAGCTGTCCTCCCATGAACAATAGTCTTTTTACATGACATTGTGGAAATTGTGGCCTTGGCCGAATGGTGGGTTACTGTGTGTTCATTTTTATCGAAACTCGGTAGGCACATTTCACTGCCGAGTTCCCCATAATTTGAACTCAGCGAAAACTAGGAACTCGGCAAAAAAACCAGATTCTAGTAGTGCACAAAGGTTCAAGGCAGTTTGGCACTTTTGAGTTTTGAGTTGTGATACAAATGTAACGCAAATGATCCCATCGATTCATATTGAAGCAAGTTAATTAGGATACTTTCCACTCGCATGGTGTATCCAGGTTCCTTATTCTGAGGCGAGGTGGTAGCTAAAATGACCTAGAGAAACCACCCTAGGTTTAAGAATGAGTATTTGCAACAATACTCAAAGGTACATTTGGAACCAGGAGCCGTGTTAGAACTCTAGCTAGCCACCCTGCCGCATGCTACACGCATGTTGACCTCGATAGGGGTGTGCAATAAACTCGGACTTGATGATCCAATCCCATCGGATCAGCACCCCGATTAAATTATAAGGGCATCTCCAGCCGTTCGGCCCATAGGACGCGCCGAAAACCGCCGTCTGGGGGCGAGCCTGCGCTAGTTTCGGTTTGGGTGCCAGTTCGTTCCCAGTCGCCGGCCCTCCAGGTCGGCCCCAGGCGTCGATATCGGCCCATTTTCGGCGCTTTTCAGCCCATTTCCGGCGCAAAACGGCCCAGGCTCGACGTTCTCGTAGATAGTTAATAGATAGTTCACATATATAGATAGATAGATATTTCATACGATAGATAGATAGTTCACAATGTCTTCTCCTACGACCTACTACTAGTCATTCTCTGACTCGGACTCTTCCTCGGTGATGTCCTCCTCCGACGTCTCAGCGTAGGCGTCAAGGAACCGCTCGTCGGTGAAGTCCCAGGAGGACACATCTCCTTGCTCGACGTTGGACTTAGCGACCGCCCTCCACGCCCGCTTGTCCTCGCGATAAGCCGCTCGCTCCTTCCTCCTCTTCTTCCTCTCCGCTCTCCTCTCGGCCAAGAACCGGTGCTCGTCGATGTAGTCTTGCGGGAAGTTTTGGCGCCACGTCGCCATGGCTTCCTCATCCATCTCGGCCAAGTGGAGACGATGCGCCCGCCTACGGTTCTTCCATCGATCTTCGTCGGTTCTAAGCCGCGGGGGAGGCGCCAGCTCATGTGCCCGCTCCAGAGTCGACACGTCCGTGAAGTTCATGTCCCAACGGGAACGCCGGAGGCGCCACGCCGCAGCGTCGTACGCGCGGGCGCCCTCCTGAGCGGTGTCGAAGGTTGTTCCGAGGCGGAGGCGCACGCCGCCCCACTCGATCTCGGCGGAGTAGGTGCCGAACGGACGAACCCGGACGCCGCGGTAGCCCGCACCTCCCCGGCGGCGAGGCGGCATGGGGGCGCAGTGCGTGTCGGCGACGGAGCAGTCAGGCCAGCGACGAAGCAGCCAGCGGCCAGAGGGGCGTAGTGGTAGTGAGGAGGCGGTGGGCGATGTGGCTGCGGTGTGGACTTTCACCGGCGAGGTAGGATGCTTTTATAGTCGGAGCTCGTGCGGCGAGAGGCGCATGCCAGGCGACGCGTGGCGGTCGCCCGTGGTGCCGGACGACGCGACGGGTCGCTGGGGGCGGCATCAATGGCAGGCGACGGCTCGGCAGTGCGGCAACTTTGGCATTGATTCCCGCGGGAACCGAGGCGATGAGGACGACGACGCATCACGTCGCTGACAGGGCGGGCCCATCCCATTCGCGCCAAAAAACGCCTCGCCCGGCGCCCCCAGGCGACCCCAGCGCCACGGGTTCGGGTTGGGTCCGCCGGCGCCAGTTTCGGTCCAATCCAGCGATTTTCGGAGTCCTGGGGGCGTGACTGGGCCATTTTTTCAGCGCCGGCGCCTAAAAAGTGGCCTTAGGGGGCCTGTTCGGGGCGCGGCTGGAGATGCCCTAACATGTGTGCACCAGACAGATCACCCACTAAAAAGCTATACGGATCCTGAAATGAAAAAACAAGTGCAAGTATAATTATAGGGATGCCCAGAAGATACGCAAGGTTAAGAGTTGACCTCTAGTGAATATCCAACCATGCAGGTCAAAAAAAATATCTAACCTTGCCGATGAATATAACGTAGCACCAATGGTATGTGCAGTTGGGCACCAAGTGGGCAGCTCTCGTCCTAGTCTTCTCTAGCTTGGTTGCCCTATAGCCCGCCTGGTTCCATAACTACGAGCCAATTAATACAACTAGCCATCCAGGGTGCTAATTGTTATGTTTTTTATCAATCCGACAAACAAATACAATGACACAATATTTTGAGAACATGTCCTACTGTCTAACCATGCCAACATTTGGAAAATGGTCCAACTTATGTTCTAGAGTGGGGTGAGACTTCCATGTTACTCCCTCCGTTCCTAAATATTTGTCTTTCTAGACATTTCAAATGGGTACAACATACGGATGTATGTAGATATATTTTAGAGTGTAGATTCAATCATCTTGCTTCGTATATAGTCACTCGTTGAAATCTCTAGAAAGACAAATATTTAGGAACGGAGGGAGTACATGTTTGCCGAATGGTGGGTTACTCCGAGCTCATTTCCGATGAAACTCTACAGGCACTTACACTTTTGAATTCTGAATTGTGATACATATGTAGCGCAAATGATCCCATCGAGACATATTCAAGCTAGTTAATTAGGGGAGTTTCAACTCATGTGGCGTGTCTGCCTCACTGATTCTTGGGTGAGGTGGTAGCTGAAACCAGCTACAGAAACCAGCCTTGGTTAAAGTATGAATATTTGCAATAATACTCAAATGTACTCCCCTCACTGTTCTTTTTGTCTGCATATAAGTTTTATTGAAAGCCAAAGTATCCTAACTTGGACTAAATTTATAAAAAAAGTATTAACATTCGCAATGCCAAATCAATATTCTTAGATTCACTACGAAATGTACTTTTATACTATATATATTTGGTATTGTAGACGTTGATATATTTTAATATAAATTTGGTCAAACTTTGTAAGTTTTGACCGGACAAAAATCTAATACGCGAAGTAAAAAGGACCGATGGGAGTATATTCGGAACCAGGAGCCATGTTTAGTTAACCCTAGCTAGCCATCCTGCCGCATCCTACACGCATGTTGACATGTTGACCTCGATAGGTGTGTGCAATAAACTCGGGCTTGATGATCCAATCCCATCGGATCCGCACCCCGATTAAATAATAACATGCGTGCACCAGATTAGATCACCCACCAAAAAGCTATACGGATCCTGAAATGAAAAAACAAGTGCAAAGATAATTATATGCCTAAAAGATACGCAAGGGTAGGAGTTGACCTCTAGTGAATATCTAACCATGCAGGTCAAAAAAAAAATCTAATAATGCCGATAAATATCTAACCATGGTATGTGCACCAAGTGGGTAGCTCTCGTCCTAGTCTTCTCTAGCTTGGTTCCCTCCCTGTTCTTTTAAGTCTGCATATAAGTTTTATTGAAAGTCAAAGTATCTCAACTTGCGCTATATTTATAAAAAAAGTACTTCATCCATTCCCTTATACAAGGCCACTATGAAAAATACATTTTACATCTATACAAGGCCACTAGCAGTAATCGAGACAAAAATCAATGATGTTTTCTCGTGCTACCAACTTGTTTAATACTTGCATGCATGTAGTCATAAAGATAATGTACTACTTCCTTCTCATTTCTTCAGCTGGTTGTAATGAGGAGCATGCTACTAGTATATGATACTACGTCTGTAATGCATAGTATCATATGTTAGTATCATATAGGACTATATTTATTGCCATGCATGACACAAATTAGCACATCATTTAATATGATACGGTATCATGATATGATATTCAAGCATGTCTTTCTTCATTTAATTCTATGACACCTCATCAAAATGGCTTAGTTGGCATGCATGATACTACCTATAAGGCCCCTCCCAATGCTCCACCTTGTACATGTGCTAAGACTGCAATGTAAGCAAAAATCTGATGTGGCAAGGTAATTAAGAGGAGAGAGATGATTGTGGTGACCCCAGGAAGAAACAATGCCAAGCACGAGAACCTAGGCAAAATATTTAAATTGAAGAATCCCACCAATGCATGAAAAACTTTAGTTGCTAAAGTTTTTAATGTGCTTAGCACCTCATGCAAGCACCAATGCATTGGAAGTAGCCTAATACATCCATTACGGGCAGCCTTCCTTGCATGCATGCAGACACATTAATGGTCCTAGTTAACGAAAAAAAATTGACTAGCAAAGCAGTCATTAAATTTTACCTTGGTACATGTAATATGAGTTTGTGGCCTTGTATAAGGGAATGGATGGAGTATTAACATTCACAATGCCAAATCAATATTCATAGATTCATTACGAAATGTAGTTTTATACTATATATACTCCCTCCATTTTTGTGTACAAGGCCACTATTCCCGCATGCAAAATCCTTCCATAATCCCGCACATTTTTTCTCCCGGCGCGAACAGCTAGCGAACTCCCTCGCTCCCCCGCGAAGACCAATTTTTAATCCCGCGCACAGCTCTCTCTCTCTCCCGCCCCTTTCACACGGTTGCATGCAGCCATGCAGAGCAGCACTAGAGCATGCATTGGACGTCCGAAAAAGGGGCTGCAAATACCTGCCCGCGACATTTTTTTGCAAATACTCGTCCGCGCCATCTTTTGCAGAGATCGCCTGAAACGTAGCCGCCGTCGCCTGCAGCGAAGTGTCCACCGCCGCTTGAAACAGAGCCGCCGTGGCCTGCAACCCAGCGTCCGCTGCTGCTTGGAACCGAGCCGCAGCCTGCATGCGACTTGCTGCCATCGCCACCTGTAGCCCAGCCTCCGCTGCCACAGCCTCCACTAGCCATAGGAGAAGAGAAGAAGATGGGATGGACGAGGAAGGAAGAAGGAGATGAGCGGACGCAATATAGGAGATGAGCGGACGTCTAGCAGAAAGTAGCTAGCGTCATTATCACAACATGCATGCAGGCATTAAACTAGTTTGCTTGTACGAGGGAGGATTATTAATTATTACCTCGTTTTGTGTTGGTGGCCTTGTATAGATGCAATTTGTATTTTTTATAATGGCCTTGTATATAAAAATGAAGGGAGTATTTGGTATTGTAGATGTTGATATATTTTAATATAAATTTGGTTAAACTTTGTAAACTTTAACTGGACAAAACTCTAATACGCGGTGTAAAAAGGAACGGTGGGAGTATATTGGGAACCAGGAGCCATGTTTAGTTTAAACCTAGCTAGCCACCCTGCCGCATGCTACACGCATGTTGACCTCGATAGGTGTTTGCAATAAACTCGGGCTCGGATCATGAGCGACCCAGATTAAACTATAACATGCGTGCACCAGAATACCAGATCTGATCACCCATTAAAAAGCTATATATACGCATCCTGACGTGAAAAAACAAGTATAACTAATATGCCCGGAAGATATGCAAGGGTAAGAGTTGACATCAACATTAAGAATATCTAACCATGCCTATAACCTCTCCTCCTAGTCTTCTCTAGCCTGGTTCCAAAACTAGCTACCAACCAATTAATACAATGGCTCTTAAGTTGGCCGTGCTCGCTACCACCTGGGTCGTGGTGCTGGCCCTGATCATGGGGCATCTGGCCACGGCCGAGGACGAGGAGTGCGGCCGGTGCAGCCAGGAGTGTATGGATGGCTGCGCCTCCAGCGAATGTAAAATATGCGAAAGCAATCCTGAGTCTTGCGACACATGCGATGCCGTGGTCTGGAAGCCGTGCGCGACCGAGTGCTACTCCAGAGTCTGCATCGCCGGGCGGCCAATCGGCCGGCTAACTCAGTGCCCTCTTCTGACCACAACATGCAGCGCCTGCAACAAGACATGTGCTAGCCTCTGCGACGATGCCGGCCAAAGCTTGTGCAGCAGCGACTGCTTACCGCCTACCGGCTCAGCTTCGTCGACTAAGTGCCACTAGTAGAAAACAGGGCATTGGTCCAGCTTATTAGCCCCGGTTCAATCTAGAACCGGGACCAATGGGGGTACTGGACCCGGTTCGTTAGCCCAGGGGGCCGGTCGGGCCACGTGGGCCATTGGTCCCGGTTCGTCTGGACCTATTGGTCCCGGTTAGAGCTAAAAACCGGGATCAATGGCTCTTGCTCCTGGCCCACCACTATTAGTCCCGGTTTGTTTTATGAACCGAGACCAAAGGCTCCCCTTTAGCCCCGGTTTGTAGCACCAACCGGGACCAGTGAGTTGCCTATATAAACCCCCTCACTCAAGAGCAGAGCTCACTGCTCTGTTTTTTTTTCTGGCCGAGGGGGAGAGGGGTTAGTGGTGCTCTAGCTCACCTCCTATGCACACAACATGTTCGGTGGAATGCCCGAGCCACACTAGTTAAGCTTTTCTGCTCTCGAAGCTCTATTTTCTCCGAGATTTGTCTAGGTTTAGCGGTCCGTCACGTCCCGTCCCCGTCTTCGCCGCCGTCGATCGCCCCCGCCGATCTCGTCACCGGCACCACCGTGGTGAGCCTCTTGTTATGTCCATGCTTTTCTTACTTTTATTATTGCTTTAGATAGATATTTGTCTAATTTTCTTACGTTTATTATTGCTTGTTATTATATAGTGCGATGGTTTTGATATCCGCCCACGTGGGCCCTCGTCCGGTCTACGATTCGGATGTGGTATATTATCTTTAATTTATAACTATTTGTTTTAGTGCTTATGATAGTTATGCCGACCAACCTGACATGCATAGATGTTTTATTATGTCTAGGAGGTAGTTGAACCGGAAATTTCTACCGACCCTCTTGTGGAGAGGTTAAATTTAGTTGAAGAGGAAAGCATTTCGTTAAAGAAAAAATTGGAAAAAATGGAGGAGGAGAAGATGGAATTGGAGTTGCATGTTGCGGAAGTTATCGATGATCACAAGATCAAGATGGAACCTATTGTCGAGAGGTTAAATTTAGTTGAAGAAGAAAACAAATTCTTGAAGGAAAAAATAAAAAAAATTGTGGACGAGAAGATGATATTGGAGTTGCATGTTGCGGATGTCGTCGATGATCACAAGATCAAGATGGATGCAATGCGGTTGAAGATTAAAAAGATTAGAAAATATGCCATTAATACCGAGGCTTGGTATCATTATGCCGTTGGATCAATTGTTACCTTGGTTGCGATTATGATAGCATTTGTTTTCGCGTTGAAATGTTTTACATAGTTTCGATGTGTATGGAGAGCTATATATGTTGTTAGATGAGAACTATATATGTATGTACTTTGGTTTTAATGTGATGATGAACTTTTATCCGTTTGGTCACTTAATTATCTATTTATGATGTTCTGTAATGGTTTTTGACACACTTAATTATATATAAATGCACGCAGATGAACCGCCAATGGATGTACGGTGACAGACACACCTCCGAGTACATTAAGGGCGTGCGTGAGTTTCTAAATGTGGCAGAGGCAAACAAGTAGAATGGTTTTATGTGTTGTCCATGCACTCAATGTGTGAATACGATGTCTTACTCTAACCGAAAAATCCTTCACTCCCACCTGCTTTAGAAGGGTTTCATGCCACACTATAATGTTTGGACGAGGCACGGAGAAATAGGGGTTATGATGGAAGACGGCGAAGAAGAAGAGTACGATGACAACTATGTGCCCCCTGAATACGGTGATGCTGCAATGGGGGGAGCTGATGAAGATCAAGAGGAACCAGACGATGTGCCCAATGATGCTGCAACGGGTGAAGCTGCTGAAGATCAAGAGGAACCAAATGATGATCTTGGCCGGGTCATTGTCGATGCAAGGACACAATGCGAAAGTCAAAAGGAGAAGCTGAAGTTCGATCGCATGTTAGAGGATCACAAAAAAGGGTTGTACCCCAATTGCGAAGATGGCAACACAAAGCTCGGTACCATACTGGAATTGCTGCAGTGGAAGGCAGAGAATGCTGTGGCTGACAAAGGATTTGAGAAGCTACTGAAAATATTGAAGAAGAAGCTTCCGAAGGATAACGAATTGCCCGACAGTACATACGCAGCAAAGAAGGTCGTATGCCCTCTAGGATTGGAGGTGCAGAAGATACATGCATGCCCTAATGACTGCATCCTCTGCCGCGGTGCATACAACGATCTGAACGCATGCCCGGTATGCGGTGCGTTGCGGTATAAGATCAGACGAGATGACCCTGGTGATGTTGATGGCGAGCCCGCCAGGAAGAGGGTTCCTGCGAAGGTGATGTGGTATGCTCCTATAATACCACGGTTGAAACGTTTGTTTAGAAACAGAGAGCATGCCAAGTTGATGCGATGGCACAGTGAGGACCGTAAGAAAGACGGGAAGTTGAGAGCACCCGCTGACGGGTCGCAATGGAGAAAAATCGAGAGAAAGTACTGGGAGGAGTTTGCAAAGGACGCAAGGAACGTATGGTTTGCTCTAAGCGCGGATGGCATTAATCCTTTCGGGGAGCAGAGCAGCAATCACAGCACCTGGCCCGTGACTCTATGTATGTATAACCTTCCTCCTTGGATGTGCATGAAGCGGAAGTTCATTATGATGCCAGTTCTCATCCAAGGCCCTAAGCAACCCGGCAACGACATTGATGTGTACCTAAGGCCATTAGTTGAAGAACTTTTACAGCTGTGGAATGGAAACGGTGTACGTGCGTGGGATGAGCACAAACATGAGGAATTTGACCTAAAGGCGTTGCTGTTCGTGACCATCAACGATTGGCCCGCTCTCAGTAACCTTTCAGGACAGACAAACAAAGGATACCACGCATCCACGCACTGTTTAGATGACACTGAAAGTATATACCTGGACAAGTGCATGAAGAATGTGTACCTGGGCCATCGTCGATTTCTTCCGACCAACCATCAATGTCGAAAGAAAGGCAAGCATTTCAAAGGCGAGGCAGATCACCGGAAGAAGCCCGCCATGCGTACCGGTGATCACGTACTTGCTATGGTCAATGATTTACACGTAATCTTCGGAAAGGGCCCCGGCGCACTAGCTGTTCCGAATGACGATGAGGGACACGCACCCATGTGGAAGAAGAAATCTATATTTTGGGACCTACCCTACTGGAAAGACCTAGAGGTCCGCTCTTCAATCGACGTGATGCACGTGACGAAGAACCTTTGCGTGAACCTGCTAGGCTTCTTGGGCGTGTATGGAAAGACAAAAGATACAGCTGAGGCGCGGGAGGACCTGCAACGTTTGCACGAAAAAGACGGCATCCCTCCGAAGCAGTATGAAGGTCCTGCCAGCTATGCTCTTACGAAAGAAGAGAAAGAAATCTTCTTTGAATGCCTTCTCAGTATGAAGGTCCCGACTGGCTTCTCGTCGAATATAAAGGGAATAATAAATATGGCAGAGAAAAAGTTCCAGAACCTAAAGTCTCATGACTGCCATGTGATTATGACGCAACTGCTTCCGGTTGCATTGAGGGGGCTTCTACCGGAAAACGTCCGATTAGCCATTGTGAAACTATGTGCATTCCTCAATGCAATCTCTCAGAAGGTGATCGATCCAGAAATCGTACCAAGGCTAAGGAGTGATGTGGCGCAATGTCTTGTCAGTTTCGAGCTTGTGTTCCCACCATCCTTCTTCAATATCATGACACACGTCCTAGTTCATCTAGTCGACGAGATTGTCATTCTGGGGCCCGTATTTCTACACAATATGTTCCCCTTTGAGAGGTTCATGGGAGTCCTAAAGAAATATGTCCGTAACCGCGCCAGCCAGAAGGAAGCATCTCCATGGGCCATCAAACAGAGGATGTCATCGGGTTTTGTGTTGACTTCATTCCTGGCCTTAATAAGATAGGTCTCCCTAAATCGCGGTACGAGGGCAGACTGACTGGAAAAGGCACGCTTGGAAGGGACTCAATTATATGCAGGGACGGTTATTCTTGGTCTCAAGCACACTACACAGTTCTACAGAACTCTACATTGGTGACCCCGTATGTCGATGAACACAAGAACAGTCTGCGCTCCAAACACCCGGAGCAGTGCGACGACTGGATTACACGTGAACACATCAGGACTTTCAGCAGTTGGTTGGAAACACGTCTCAGAGGTGACAACACTGTTTGTGATGAGTTGTACTTGTTGTCCAGGGGACCATCTTCGACTGTATTGATTTACAAAGGATACGAGATAAATGGAAATACATTTTACACGATTGTCCAAGATCAAAAGAGCACCAACCAAAACAGCAGTGTCCGCTTTGATGCAACAACCGAGAGGGGAAAGGACACATATTATGGTTACATAGTGGACATATGGGAACTTGACTACGGACATGATTTTAAGGTCCCTTTGTTTAAGTGTAAATGGGTCAATCTGTCAGGAGGCGGGGTACAGGTAGACCCACAGTACGGAATGACAACAGTGGATCTGAAAAATCTTGGATACAATGACGAACCGTTCGTCCTAGCCAATGATGTGGCACAGGTTATCTATGTGAAGGACATGTCTACCAGATCGAGAAAAAGAAAAGATAAGGAAGCGAATACATCATACGATGAGCCAAAGCGCCACATAGTTCTTTCAGGAAAAAGGGACATCCTGGGAGTGGAGGGCAAGACAGACATGTCTGAAGATTATGAAAAGTTTCATGAAATTCCTCCCTTCAAAGTCAAGGCTGACCCAAGCATCCTGATAAACGATGAAGATTATCCATGGTTACGGCGCAATAAGCAAATGACACAAGCGAAGAAAAAGTGAAAAGTTTTTTCCGCAACTATTATGATGATACCATGCCAACTTTGTAACAAACGAGTATGATACCATTGTCCGTTTGTACTATTCAAATTTCAATACTACTTGCACTAACAGAGAAAGTTTTTAATTGGTTTTACCAGAAAGAATTAAAAAAATAAAGCAAATAACAAAAGAAAATAAATAATGCAGAAAACAAAACAAAAAAACTTGAAAAAAAATAGCAACAATAAGTATTTTGTTGTAAGTATAAACAAAATAAAATAAATAAAGCGACAAAGAAAATAAATAAAGGAAGTAAAATAAATAAAGCACTCTAAATACAGCAAAAAACAACTTAGAAATAAACAAAGAAAATAAAATAAATAAAGCAACTCTAAATACAGCAAAAAACAACTTAGAAATAAATAGCAACAATAAGTATTTTGTTGTAAGTATAAACAAAATAAAATAAATAAAGCAACAAAGAAAATAAATAAAGGAAGTAAAATAAATAAAGCAACTCTAAATACAGCAAAAAATAACTTAGAAATAAACAAAGAAAATAAAATAAATAAAGCAACTCTAAATACAGCAAAAAACCGGGACTAAAGGGCGGCATTAGTCCCGGTTTCAGCCACCAACCGGGACTAATACGCCTCCTTTATAAACTAACACTTGCGAAATTTTCGTTCAGTTCTACTTCCCCGCCCCGACGCCTCCCTCTCCTTCCCCGCCCCGTCGCCCCGTCGCCGTCGTCGTCGCCCCCGTCGCCCCGTCGCCGTCGCCCCCGACGCCGCCCTGACGCCGCCTCGTCGTCGTCGCCCCACCCCACGACCCCGTTCCGCCCCGCCCCGCGCTGTCGCCGCGCGCGCCCTGGCCGGCCCGTCGCCGTCGCGCCGCGCGCCCCGCCCCGCCGCCGTCGCGCCGCCGCGCCCCGACGCCGCCTCGTCGCCGCCCCGCCCCGCCGCCGTCGCGCCGCCCAGCCCCGCCGATGTGAGGGGCTCCCTTTTTTTATGTTTAATATTGCTGTATATATATATAGTTGCTGTGTATATATGTATATATGTGTATATTTTTTTAATATTTATATAAATTGCAGTATATATAGTTGCTGTATATATAGTTGCTGTATTTATATGTATGTGTATATATTTTTTTTTCTTAGGAATTTGCTAAATATATATGTTAAATATATATGTATGTGTATATAAATATATTTTTTCTTAGGAAGTTGCTGTATATATGTGATGTGTGTATATGTGATGTATATATATGTGTATGTGGCTATATAGTTTTTTGTTTATATATGCTAAATATATATAGAAAGTTTTATATATGCAAAAGTTACAAATTTAGAAAAAGAAGGATAGGAAAGAATAAAATAAGAAAGAGGAAAGAAAGAAGAGGAGGAGGAAGAAGAGGAGAAATAAATAAGAAGAAGAAAAAAAGAAAAAAAGAGGAGAAGAAGAAAGGAATAGAGGAGATTTCTTTTTTTTTTCTTCGATCTTCTCCTCTAGCGGTTCCTTTTTTCTCCTTCTTCCTCTTTTTTTTATCGGATATGTCTATGTCGATATACACCCTCCCCGATAACTTCGACATTAGGGGGGGCGGGGTCGAGGGTCGTCGAGGGACCGAGAGGCCGAAGGTCGAGGGGTCGAGAGGTTGCCTAGCAGTCGGGGGTCTAGGGTTGTGGATCGCCGAGCAGTCGGGGGTCAAAGTATTGAAGAATTCCATGACTTCATCATTTGCCAGAAGTAACCGGGGCATTTTGGTACAAAGTTATGCAAAGATATTTTGGAACGGAGTTCCTGATAGAATAATCCGTCTTTTGTTACGAATTATCCTATCTGGGACTCCGTTCCAAAATAACTTTGGAGAGCTTCGTACCATCATGCTACTGTTACTTTCGCCTAATGATGAAGTATTGGTTTTGTTGAATCCTTTGACACTCGACAAAATGTGACATGAGGGGGTCTAGGGTTGTGGATTGCCGAGCAGTCGGGGGTCGAGGGGTCGAGAGAGGTTGCCTAGCTAGTGTCAAAGTATTGAAGAATTCCATGACTTCATCATTTGCCAGAAGTAACCGGGGCATTTTGGTACAAAGTTATGCAAAGATATTTTGGAACGGAGTTCCTGATAGAATAATCCGTCTTTTGTTACGAATTATCCTATCGGGGACTCCGTTCCAAAATAACTTTGGAGAGCTTCGTACCATCATGCTACTGTTACTTTCGCCTAATGATGAAGTATTGGTTTGTTGAATCCTTTGACACTCGACAAAATGTGACATGAGGGGGTCTAGGGTTGTGGATCGCCGAGCAGTCGGGGGTCGAGGGGTCGAGAGAGGTTGCCTAGCTAGTGTCAAAGTATTGAAGAATTCCATGACTTCATCATTTGCCAGAAGTAACCGGGGCATTTTGGTACGAAGTTATGCAAAGATGTTCTGGAACGGAGTTCCTGATAGGATAATCCGTCTTTTGTTACGGATTATCTTATCTGGGACTTCGTTCCAAAACAACTTTGGAGAGCTTCGTACCATCATGCTACTGTTACTTTCGCCTAATGATGAAGTATTGGTTTTGTTGAATCCTTTGACACTATAGCTAGACAAAATGTGACATGAGGGGGTCTAGGGTTGTGGATCGCCGAGCAGTCGGGGGTCGAGGGGTCGAGAGAGGTTGCCTAGCTAGTGTCAAAGTATTGAAAAATTCCATGACTTCATCATTTGCCAGAAGTAACCGGGGCATGTTGGTACGAAGTTATGCAAAGATGTTCTGGAACGGAGTTCCTGATAGGATAATCCGTCTTTTGTTACGGATTATCTTATCTGGGACTTCGTTCCAAAACAACTTTGGAGAGCTTCGTACCATCATGCTACTGTTACTTTCGCCTAATGATGAAGTATTGGTTTTGTTGAATCCTTTGACACTCGACAAAATGTGACATGAGGGGGTCTAGGGTTTGTGGATCGCCGAGCAGTCGGGGGTCGAGGGGTCGAGAGAGGTTGCCTAGCTAGTGTCAAAGTATTGAAAAATTCCATGACTTCATCATTTGCCAGAAGTAACCGAGGCATGTTGGTACGAAGTTATGCAAAGATGTTCTGGAACGGAGTTCCTGATAGGATAATCCGTCTTTTGTTACGGATTATCTTATCTGGGACTTCGTTCCAAAACAACTTTGGAGAGCTTCGTACCATCATGCTACTGTTACTTTCGCCTAATGATGAAGTATTGGTTCTGTTGAATCCTTTGACACTAGCTAGACAAAATGTGACATGAGGGGGTCTAGGGTTTGTGGATCGCCGAGCAGTCGGGGGTCGAGGGGTCGAGAGAGGTTGCCTAGCTAGTGTCAAAGTATTGAAAAATTCCATGACTTCATCATTTGCCAGAAGTAACCGGGGCATTTTGGTACGAAGTTGTGCAAAGATGTTTTGGAACGGAGTTCCTGATAGGATAATCCGTCTTTTGTTACGGATTATCTTATCTGGGACTTCGTTCCAAAACAACTTTGGAGAGCTTCGTACCATCATGCTACTGTTACTTTCGCCTAATGATGAAGTATTGGTTTTGTTGAATCCTTTGACACTCGACAAAATGTGACATGAGGGGGTCTAGGGTTTGTGGATCGCCGAGCAGTCGGGGGTCGAGGGGTCGAGAGAGGTTGCCTAGCTAGTGTCAAAGTATTGAAAAATTCCATGACTTCATCATTTGCCAGAAGTAACCGGGGCATGTTGGTACGAAGTTATGCAAAGATGTTTTGGAACGGAGTTCCTGATAGGATAATCCGTCTTTTGTTACGGATTATCTTATCTGGGACTCCGTTCCAAAACAACTTTGGAGAGCTTCGTACCATCATGCTACTGTTACTTTCGCCTAATGATGAAGTATTGGTTTTGTTGAATCATTTGACACTAGACAAAAGGTGACATGAGGGGGACTAGGGTTGTGGATCGCCGAGAAGTCGGGGGTCGATGGGTCGAGAGAGGTTGCCTAGCTAGTGTCAAAGTATTGAAGAATTCCATGACTTCATCATTTGCCAGAAGTAACCGGGGCATTTTGGTACAAAGTTATGCAAAGTTGTTCTGGAACGAAGTCCCTGATAGGATAATCCGTCTTTTGTTACGAATTATCTTATCCGGGGACTCCGTTCCAAAACAACTTTGGAGAGCTTCGTACCATCATGCTACTGTTACTTTCACCTAATGATGAAGTATTGGTTTTGTTGAATCCTTTGACACTAGACAAAATGTGACATGAGGGGGTCTAGGGTTTGTGGATCGCCGAGCAGTCGAGGGTTGAAGCTAGTTCTACGTTTGCCATTAATATATATCCATCTGTCATGTTTGAATAATAATTGGCATGTTGTAAATATTTGTAAAAACAATGGACCACAACACCCGAGACCTAGCACAAGAAGCGATGTTGATGGAACTAATCGCAGACGGACAAAATGCCGTCTTGTCGTTTCTCAATGACACCGATGACCAGGTCGAAAAAGAGCTGCAGCTGGAAGATCTAGGCTATGATATTGATGGATCCGGTGACCCAATGCACATGGAAGAAGTAGACCATGAGGACGGCTCCGGTGACCCAATGCCGGTGCAAGAAGGAGACCGTGATGCTGGCTCCGGTGACCGAACCGAGTCCGGCCATGAGGTATATATGTTAGTTAAGCATGTGCTGACTAGTTAATTGATTCATTCATTAACTCTCGTCTTTGTTCCTCTTTCTAGCCCTCCGGATCGAGCAAATCTTCGGTAAAGAGACGAGGAGCGAAGAAAAAGTTGAGGCCGGATGAAAAGTTTGAGATCTCAGAAATCTCGCGCTCCGGCGAGCCGATTGCACCCATCCGGACAAAGAACGCATTTGTTAATCAGTGCGGGGTTCTGGTTAGGGACAAGATCCCGATCAGCATCCATCAATGGTTAAAGCCGGTTGCAAACGACGCTCAGGTGACTTATGTCACTGATATGCAGAAAGAAGATCTTTGGACTGAGCTGAAGTCAAATTTCGTCCTACCGCGAGAGGTTGATCCGGCGAACCCAGTTAAAGAGGAGTTAATCAAGTCTGCTGCACTTTCGAAGATGGCAGACCAATTCAGGGGATGGAAGAAAAAACTGAATACGTTTATCAAAGATAAAAAGACTCCAGAATTCGTGGGCATATATGAGAAGATCAAAGATGACTGGCCCGCATTTGTGGCCCATAAGAAGTCGGAAAAGAGTCAGAAGATGTCGGAGACAAACCGGATAAATGCTGCGAAGAAGAAGCATCACCATCGCACGGGGTCGGGCGGCTACCTCGTAGCCCGGCCTAAGTGGGCCAAGGCTGAGAATGATCTGCTTCAGAAAGGGATCGAACCAGAGACAATTCACTGGCCAGAACGTTGCCGGACTTGGTTCTTCGGGGCTGGCGGAACCTTGGACCCTTTAACAGGGTGGTGCATTTGGACGGACAAGCAATTGGAAACACCACTCAGGAAGATGCGGCAGTATATCAAAGCAGCGCATGAAGGGACGTTCTTCCCCGACAGAGAGAACGACGAGCTGACAATGGCCCTCGGGAATCCTGAGCACCCTGGACGGACACGAGGCACGCCAGGCCCCCTTTCGTGGCGTGCTGGGTTTCCGGACGCAGGAGGCTACAAATGCCACGACAGGAGGAAGAAAATGGAGTAGACCGAAATCCAGGCGCAGCGGGCCAGAATACAAGCGATAGAGGAACGGGAAGCAAATCGGGAGAAAAGAATTGCCGAAGCTTCCCTCGAAGCTACCCCGCCATCTCAGTGGAGAAGCAGCGTGGCTTCCACCGAGCTGCTTCAGCCAGAGCCTGCCTTGACGGCTACTGCCAGGAATCCTGTGGATGCTATCATGCAGGAACAAAATTGCCACCTTATGGCACAATGGATGAATCTGAAGGTCAAGGCGGCTGCTGGCTCTGTTTATCCTTCTGGACCCAACGACACTTTTCACTGCCGGCCGATTCCAGAAGGATATGCTAGGGTGATGGTCGACGAAATAACGGAGGGATTTGAGGAGCTCCAGCTTGACCACCCTACCGGTGAAGGGGAGACTCGGCTGGGTTCTTCACTGAAGACTCCATGCCTATGGCGGAAGGACCTAATCAACATTCTCAACTGGACGCCTCTGCCTCCTCCTTCTCCTCCGACGAGTTAGGGCATTCCGCCTCCTCCACCGCCTCCTCCTCCGGCGAGTGACCATCAGGGCACTCCGCCTCCTTCGCCGCCGGCGCGTGGCGGCACTCCGCCTCCTTCGCCGCCGGCGCGCCCGAGCAGCTAGCCTGCTCCTCCTTCTCCGCCTAATCAGCAAGGGCGGAAGAGACCTGCCGCCGCTCCGGCTGCTCCTGCTCCGGCGCCTAAGCAAGTAAAAAAGACAGCCGCTTCGTCTGGTCCGGCGACGTCTACCAGTACAGCCAGAGGCGGGAGGCGATGCAGATTCGGTCCTTCTCTCACGCCTCTAGAGAAGTTACCGTACGAGAGGTCCGACGAGGAAAACACAAAGATCGCTCAAGGCCAAGTGAAGGACTTTTTTGAAGGGTTGAAAGCACAGAGACATCCACCTCCGGAGGAGAAGATAGATGCGGTGAAAGCAAAGCGCACTCTTGCTGCCCTGAAGCAACCAGCGCAAAGTAAGCCGCCGGACAACTATGACCGCATGATCCAAAAGTCATATCAAGCAGCGAAGCGGTCGGGAAGTACTAAAAGTGATCAGAGGTTAGCAGAAGGACGAGCTGGGAAACAAATTGCCCAGCTCGGCGAACAAGCGGACCAATCGTGCCCCCCGCTCAAGGTGTCTAGCGACATGGTCGCTAATGATCCGAGGATGGTGCCCGGTTATACCAATCTTGCAGATTACGCGTCCGACGATGTACACTATGATTTCTTGGAAGTGCAGATAGAAAGATACGAGTACAAAAAGCCTCTCGTCAAAAATGAAAGATCTCTATCAACGAATATGCGAAGATTGCATGATTGGTACTTGGAAATCTGCAGAGAGTCTGGGGGGAGGGATAACTTGTATTTGAGAGTTAAACCGGAGCATGACCTCGTTGGAATTGACCTGTTGCCTGTTCCATTTGAGGAGTTCTATCAGTTTTTCAGTCAATTGGCCCTCGATAAAGCAACGGTCACCTGCTACTGTCTGTAAGTAGTACTACTTCTGTCATTAAGTCTCTCTATATAGCTGATCTTCATTTGCATGTATTTATAATTATCCTCACTATATTATGCAGATTGAAGATCGTCGAATTGAAGAAAAGACAAGTAGGTGATATTGGGTTTATTAACACATACCTCATAGATGCAACCGAGGTTAAATTGCGTCCCGACGATACCGAGACCAACTTGCTACGATCGTTGGTGGTAGATGAAAACAAAGATATAATACTCTTTGCTTACAACTTCAAGTGAGTGTTACTGTCTTGTGCATATTTGGTTTCCCTTATATATCAGTCAAGGTTATAGTGATGTAATTGATGATCTCATGCATTCGTGCGCAGCTTCCACTATATTCTCTTAGAGATTAAGCTTGAGAAGGGAGTAGTAACTGTCTTCGACTCTAAACGTAAAGATCCCGAGGAGTATGCGGACATGACTCAAATGCTAGCCAGGTAAGTTAAATCGATCAATATTATCCACCATGCATATATATCAGCAACTTCATATTTCTGATATCAACTAATTGTTTTCTTTGTCTGGCAAGGCTTGGAAAAAATTCACCAAAAAAGCTCCGGGACTGCCGAAGAAGCTACAATTTAGATACCCGAAAGTAAGTACTATATAGTAGCATGTTCCGCGCGCGCATCTCCTATATCTTGATTCAAGCGCTAGTTTCATCAATACCAATTTGGCATTATTGCTTATCAGTTTGATTGACCTCTATTTCTTGTAAAGTGGTTGTGGCAGGAACCCGGGAATGATTATTGTGGATACTACATTTGCGAGTCCATCCGACACACGACCTGTGAGCGGGGCTACACTGATGAACAATTTGAAGTGCGTAAGCAATCAATAATATTCACAAATTTATAGCATCATTTCATGTATTGACCCCCTACTTCAAATTAGATGTTTCGGATGCTGGATGAACTCCTAACACCAGATCGTCTGCGAGCAATTCAAGAGGAATTGGCGGCATTCTTCCTTGAACACGTGATCGCTGAAGACAGAGAATACTATGTGGACCATGCATCCATATGATAGGAGATTATTTTTGTAAGAGATAATTATTGTATATACGTGCCCGGTAGTGTCGGATAGATATACGAGAACTTGTTGTTCGACCAATCTCTCAGAGAAGGAGAGGTGGTCGATATTACTTCTCTCTGTATGCATATATATATATATATGTTGATTATACGATCTTCTGTTTCCTTCGTTTGCTTAGTAGCTAGCAGCTAGCTAGCTAGCTAGCGTGACTCTAGTCCTCTCTATATACGTATGTGTAGTATGTAGTGTCGACCAAGCACGGACATAAGAGAGAACACTTCTCTCTATTAATTAGCTAGCTAACACAATATATGAAACACCTAAATTAACCCCCCAAAACCTAAAACCCCCCCTCCCCTTTCAAAAAAAAAAACAAAAACCACAGCCACAGAAATGCTGACGCGTGGATGCCTTTTGGTCCCGATTGGTACCACCAACCGGGACTAAAGCACCTCCTGCCTGGGCTCGGTGCACAGGCCACGTGGACACCCTTCTGCCCCGGTTCTGGATTGAACCGGGACTAAAGGGTCAGAGCATTAGTACCGACCCTCTTGTCCCGGTTCTGGAACCGGGGCTAAAAGGCCCAAATGAACCGGGTCTGATGACCCTTTATCTACTAGTGTATTGAGGATGTAGAGGACCATCGGTGGAAGGGCACTGAAAGGCGCCGGCGCGCCGGCCCAAACTTTGGGCCGGTCTCACCCAATGAAAAAAATAGCGCGCTATACCAAAATAGCGGCGACCCTAAAATACGCTATTAGCGTGCTATATCTCGCTATAGCGTGCTAATAGCGAGACATTATACACTGATTAATTTAGCGTGGGCTCTCCAGATATGCTATAGCGCGCTATTAACGTCGAAATAGCGCGCTATTTTTTTCCATGGTCTCACCCTACCCGTTCGATTATTCGCTCACAGCCGTTCAGATCCGATTATTTCCTCGTCCCTAACCATCCCGCACGATCCAAATCTCGCCTGCGCCACTCCTCCGCATCTTGCGCTCGTCGCGATTGCCGAGCTCGCCGTGCACTCGTCTTGGTCGCCCCGCTCGCCAGTGATTGGTTGCAGCACCTGCCCCACTGCCTAGGCTGGACCCCGTCGCCGAGATTCACAACAGCCCACCGCCGGGCATCTCACCGTTGTGAAGAACAGATGTAGGAAAACATGTCGATGGTAGTAGCAATAATCCACATGGTTGCATCAAAAATGTCGTCTCGCCGTCGGCGAGTGCCACCTATCTAGTAAATGGATGTAGCAAAAATATCTACGGCAGTAGCAAAAAACAATGATGCTTGTAACAAAAAGTCGTCGCCATTGTCGCGGGGTTGCAGCTACCATGAACTGATGCAGCAAAAAATGGCCGCCAGTTGTAGCTTTTCCACGGGTGGTTGCAGCTCTGGCGCATGAAGTTACAGCTTCCACACCCCACCGCCCGTCATCGCAGCACCGATACTCACCGTTGCTGTCCACATGATCACCTTCGCTGCTTGTAGCAAAATGGTCTGCGAGTTGTAGCTTTTTCGTTCGCCAGTTGTAGCTTTTTTTCTTCTACGGGATGCATCTTCACAGGTGCATGTAGCAAAACACAACGCCGGTTGTAGCTTCGGTGATGTCCCCTCCCATCCCATCCCCATGTCAGGTGCGCCCCATGGTCGCAGTTATGCAGCTCGTCCTCCATAGCTGAGAAAAATTGCTAGAGCAGGAGACGGTGCGCTGGAAGAATCATGGGAGCTGCGGATAAGAGGTGTCCGTGCGCGTGGGGAAATCGCCGGCCGTGCGGTGGACGGCGGCCTTGCCGGCGAGATTGGGCTGCAGCGGGTAGCGGGGTAGACGGCGTCCTCGCCGGCGAAATTGGGCTGCAGCGGGTAGGGGGGCGATGCGGGGGTGGACGGCAGCCTCACCGGCAAGATTGGGCTGGAGCGGATAGGGTGCGATGCAGGACTCATCAACACAGGAGCGCAAGGTAGCGGGCGACCGGCCGAAGTTTCGGCCTGCGCGCCGTTTCCAAACGTTTTCCTCGGTGGAATGGGTCTAGCGGGCCAGTTGTCGTCTCTCTCCGAAAACGTTCCGTCAATAAGACGGGTCAATGGGTTTAGCTACTTATTAGGGATTGCAAGAGTAGCAGGAATGCAAAGTAAGCTTGCCAAGTTGACATACAGCCTTTCCTCAAAAAAGAAGGAATTTTTAGGATAAAGAAGGAATAAGAATGCAAAAATCAACCCAACGGTCGCGGTTGAGTCCAAATAGAGTTGAGTAGGGTCTAAAAAGGGGTGGTTCTACGTACTGTTAATTGAAGGGTTACTTGGAATGTAATTAAGGCGATCGAGAATCGGATTATGACCAAGTTTGGACGTAAAGGCCAATGCTGCCACGGTTCTATCTATTTCAACTCAACCATGCATGTAGCCGTTTATATATGTGCATGTTGAGTTTGAATTTGAAAGAAATAAGAGAAAGAAGAGCTAGGCCGACAGGTAGCCATGGCGGCGCCGGCGTTGTACTACCTGATGCTGGTTCCTTTACTGGCAATCGTTCCCTTTTTTTGCCTGATCCATTGTTATAGTTGGCGCCGGACTGTTGCATCAAGCCGTCTGCCTCCGTCTCCATGGGCGCTACCGGTGATCGGCCACCTCCACCACCTGATTGGTGCTCTCCCGCACCGCGGCATGCGGGACCTCGCGCAGCGCCATGGCCCGCTCCTGCTGCTCCGCCTCGGTGGGCTCCCCGTAGTCGTCGCCTCCTCGGCAATGGCGGCGCGAGAGGTGATGAAGACGTGCGACATGCACCTGGCCACCCGCCCCGTGAGCCGCATGATCCGCATTGCCATCCCCGAGGGTGCTGAGGGGGTCGTCTTCGCGCCTTACGGCGACATATGGAGGCTGATGCGCAAGATCTGCAACGTCGAGCTGCTGAGCGCTCCCCGCGTCCAGTCATTCCGGCCCCTGCGCGACGACGAGGTTGGCCGGCTGCTCCGGGCGGTGGCACTGGCAGCTTCAGCGCAGCAGAAGCAGACGGTGAACCTAAGTAAGCTTGTCGCGGCGTACGCCGCCGACTTCTCCGCGCGCGCAATCATCGGGAGCCGGTTTAAGGAACGGGACTCGTTCCTGGCGATGCTGGCGCGCGGGATCAAGCTATTTGCCAAGATAGGCTTGCCGGACCTCTATCCTTTTTCGTGGCTGGCCATGGTCGTTAGCCGTATACCAGGCCAGATGAAGAAGCACAAAGAGGATGCAGATGCCTTCCTAAACTCCATTATCGAAGAGCACCAGCAGAACTACAGAGTTTGTGGGGGTGATAAGGAGGAGGACATGCTGGACGTGCTCTTGAGGTTGCAGAGGGAGGGTGGCCTGCTGCAGCACCCTCTTTCTACTGACCGTATCAAGACAATCATGGGCGTAAGCATGCATGCACTATTTTTTTCAATTTAGTACTCCCTCCGTCCCAAAATTCTTGTCTAACATTTCTCTAGATACGGATGTATCAAACACTAAAGCATGACTAGGTACATCCATATTTGGAGAAATCTAAGACAAGAATTTTGGGACGTAGGGAGTAGTTTTTATTAGGGATAGCATGCCATAATTAAGAGCTCAAATAAATGTCGTGATGGGCGTAGCTCAGTTCACACAATATATCCATTTCCATTGATGTATTTATAAGTATTTTATTTTATCCATTTCTTCAAGATTTATTTTTATACATGTTGTGTGCCCGATGCATTAATTTCTATTGATAGGCGTAGCTCAGTTCACACAATATATCCATTTCTATTGATGCTCAAATAAGTATTTTATTTCTAGATATATTCATTTTTATCCATTTCTTCAAGATTAATTGCATGCTCAAATGCAGGATATGTTTGCCGGGGGGAGCGATACCGCTGCAACAACACTGCAATGGATCATGGCCGAGCTCATGAAGAACCCCAACCTGATGCATAAGGCCCAAGAAGAGATCAGACGAGAGTTGGCTGGACATCACAAGGTGACAGCGAAGGGCCTAAAAAATCTCAACTACATGCACCTGGTCATCAAGGAGGCGCTTCGGCTGCACCCTCCGCTGCCGCTACTGCTGCCGCGAGAGTGCCAGAAGAACTGCAAGGTCCTAGGCTACGACGTACCCAAGGGCACAATGGTGCTCGTGAATGCATGGGCCATAAACAGGGACCCCCGCCACTGGGACGCACCCGAGGATTTCATTCCGGAGAGGTTTGAACGTAGCAACATTGACTTCAAAGGGACCAACTTTGAGTACACGCCATTTGGGGCAGGCCGGCGGATGTGCCCGGGGATGGCCTTTGGTCTGGCGAACATAGAGTTCGCGCTCGTTGGGCTGCTCTACCACTTCGACTGGGAGCTGCCACACGACACACCGGTCGGGAAGCTGGACATGGCGGAAGAAATGGGAGTCACTGTGCGCCGTAGTCAAGACCTTTTGCTTGTTCCAACCATTCGAGTGCCTTTGCCAATAGACTACCAGTAACAACAAATGTTTTTTCTATACGTTTTGTATGTTAACGTGTTATGTGTTTCTTGTGTGGGGCTATTGCATGCACTGAAAGGAATAAGTCAAATTGGTTTTGATCAAGAGATGCACATTAATTGCTTAGGAGGGGATTTATGGCGAGGGGGTGGGGGGGGGGGCGATCCGCGCAATGTTTGGGAAAGATGTTTGTGCATATATCCTATTTCGCACGTATAGCGGTTGCTAATTTTTTTTTTAGGTTGCTCGGTGAGAATTTCCAGTTATTCCTAGATTAGATTTATTTTCTTACCTATTGTCCAAGAAAAAGTCCAAAAAAAGTTAGATCTATTCATCCTTTGTCCAAGCCAGTCTGAGCCTTTGCAATTTTCTTTTCATTGTTTGCATTATTGAATTATCGGTTGCATCGTCGTGTCGAGTTGCTGGTCTTAGTGTCTAGTTCGTTAGAGTTTCGAGTTCTGTTCACATTAGTCACGTCGCCGTTGCATCGTTATCCCTTCCGCTGTCCACCACCTCATCCATCAATTTCCACCTCGTGCTACCTATCGTTCATTGTCACAATCATAGTTAAAGTCGTTCGCATCTTTGCTTGATCCAATCTGCATCTTATCTAGTTTGTCTTGGAAAGAGGGAGAAAGAAAAAAAATACAGAAAAAAAAAAGTAAAAAAAAAAAGAGGAGAGAAAGAAAAAGGAAAAAAAGTGTGAGAAAAAAGAAAAAGAAAAAGAAGAAAAAGAAAGTTGGAGAGGGAGTTGTTGTATATTCTGCTTGGCAGTTGTTTTCATCATTATCTTTACTGCCGTTGTGATCTTCATTTATATCTTGTTGTTCAGAGCTACTTCGTATCCTTTATCAATGCTAGTTGTGCTACACCGTGACATTATTAGTGTTCTAGGCTCGCGTCTCTAGTCCGGTCTAGCCTAGAACCAGCACAGTACCGTCGTTGAGCGTTTATTCAACATTGCATCTCTGAATTGATTATTGCTAATCTTTTGCTACCATATAAAGCCAACCCAGCTCCACATATTTCTACACCATGTTACGTACGTTCACCTGGCAATCGCTTTACTCAATCTTTGGAGTTATTTGACACCGCTGGTTGCCTATCACCAGTTGTTGCATGATAAGAACTTGTAAGATATTGATATTTGCTTTACTGTGAGCGCTTTACCACCACATCCTAGTAGTTCATAGGAACATTATTCTCGAATTTTGTTTCTTTTTTTCTACTAATCATGACAGGATCCAGAGTCAACTCATGGGCTTTGTCGATCGCGGGAGATGTGCCACCACCTAAGGACATACCACAACCATCACGAGAGGTGCACAAACATCCAAATGCACATGATCAGGTTAATGTTTCTATACCACCGTTTAATGGCCGTTTTAGACCTGCTTTATATATTGAATGGGAGTTTGACATAAATAATATATTTGCTTCCCATAGTTTTGATAAACGTAAAAAAGTTAAGGTTGCGGTTGGTTCTTTAACTGGTTATGCTTTAGTTTGGTGTAGTGAATATTGTCGGTTACACCCTAATTATATACCTACTACTTGGATTGATTTGAAAGTTGCCATGCGACATACATTCGTCCCTGCTTATTATACTCGTGACATGCTTACAAAGTTGCAACATTTAAAACAAGGTAGTGACACCGTAACGAAATATTATGATGATTTACAAACTACCTTGTTACATTCCTCTTTACAAGAAAATGAAGACGATTTTATGGATAGATTTTGGGCAGGATTAAATCATGATATTCAGGAGTTACTAATTCATGAAGAGTGTTATCCTATGGACCATTTGTTTCGTCTTGCTTGTAGTGTTGAACAGGAAATAAAACGACGTATTGTACATAAGGAGAATAAGCGCCAGGTGCACATTCCAAGAAATGATACAGTTGTTCCTTCCACTATTAGGCGTACTATGACAGACACATCCGTTTTTGTGAGGACTACATCACCTCCACCATGTGACACATCACCTCCGACAGTGACTACATCATCTGAGTTGATCATAAGAGGTAATAACAAAGGTACCGATCTTCCACCTCCACATGAGTATGATGAATGCCTTGTCAATTTAAATGAACCATGTGATGAGCTATCCACTACTTTGATCACACCAACTATTTTAGAGGAATATGTTCGTGATTTGACTTTGCCATGTGATCAAACAATTGTGAGTGAACCAATTGAATTAACTATTGATGCAAAAGAACCATTTGAATCAGGGAATAAATCAGATTTGGATCAAATACGTGTGAAAATAGTTGTGCCAATGTTTAATCATTTTGATATGACCTCTAATCTTGGTGATGGTTCATCAAGGTTGGGATGGTTTAATGATGAGCATTGCCAATCTGTTGTAACGATTAAGAGTTTCACTTATATGTGCAAATTGAGTTGCAATATTTTCATGCCTTCTACTTCTTGTGATAATATTTTGGCTTTATATTTTATGAACAACAAAAGTTACTCATCTATACATGTGTCATATGTGCGAAAATTAAGGGAAGTAAAAATGGATGACATATACATATACAACATGTACACCTTGTCTATTTTCTTACCCACATTTCAGATTAAGCAACGCCGAGGACGGCTTTATTTTCAAGAAAGGGAGGATGATGAGGACATAACTACCTTGGATACGACCAAAAATATTGCATACATGTATATTTGTGAGGTGATTTCTAATGCAAACTATGCAACAATTTATTTATGTCATCCAGGACAAAAATACTTCACAGACTTTTGTGCCATGTCTAATTCCAGGTGTATGGGACATTTGTACAATCCACATATGAAGATAATGGAAAAAGAGAAGTTCAGGTGCTGTTCAAAAAGTTCTCTCACGTCACTTTTGGGCCAAGAGAAGATAGAGTCCAAGTCTCTCACGTTCCGCATCCAGATTCGGACTGCACAGACATACCTGACTCAAAACGGCAAGAACTCCTTCATACGGACTCCGAATTGGGTGTTTCTTTTTTTGTTGGAAACTAGATTTCGTACACTTTCCAACCCAATTGGATTCACCTTCAAATTCGTCCGGAGCGTTGAGATACCGACAAAACAATCCGACGCTGCAGCAGAATCCGAGTCAAACTACAAGTCCAAAGGTGTTACACCTCCACTTGGGCCCATGAGCCTTGTACGACCTAGGGTTAGTTTTAGGCTGCCTTGGGACGTCCTTCCACCTCCTTGGCCGCCACCCCTTGCTCCTATATAAGTAGATCCATCTAGTAGCTTTTTCTGAGGGATTTGTTTAGTCAAAAGTTAGCCATTGCAACTTCGTGTACTTCGTTTGTGTCCAACGACCAGACCAAGACCGCTTTTGGATCCCCATATTTATGAATACTTCATCTATATTTGCAATATTCAGATTGCTTTATCATATTCTTGCTTGTTCTTCGATTGCATGCAGGAATAGACCTTCGTGGTCAGGCTGATCGTGCTTCGGGCATCGTCAGTAACCCCTGGAGATTGGTTTAGCGATTGCTAAGGCGCAACGTCGTGCACGTTTGTAGTCGGATCGTCAAAGTCGTCTCCACCAAATCGATAGTTATCATCTCATCGAAAGATTGGGCCCCTCAATGCATTCGTAAATGGGAAGCAATATACCTCTTCATGTGGGGTCTCTTTCATTGGTACCAATATTTCGATAAACATTGTACTCAACAACTGACCGACATACTGAAATGGAGGCGTTTTGGAAAAACCATTCATTCTGTTTTCTTCTTGCTAGCTGTCTGTTCTTCTAGTCGCTTATTCTTTTTTATGATCTCTTGTCATCGAGCAACAATGGTGTAGAAGAAAAAGGTCATAACCACACTTCTGTTCTGAGCAATTGAAACACGTCAACGATATTAACAAGAGCACCAGAGGTATATTGGAACCTTCTGCTAAAAAGGTTGGATGTTCTTGTATGTTTGATCTACATTGTAGTTTCTTGTTGGTAGACCCATTGAATCTGTTTACTATGTTGCTAGCGCTGTCTTCTTGTTCTCACGGTTCTCTTCCAATAACTCTGATCTTGCACTAAATTAATCTGTGTAGCATCGGAAGATACAGATCTCAAATCATACAATGCTAATAAAAATGGAGGTACTAAGAGCATCTCCCGCCGTTCGCCCCCCCCCCCAGGGCGCTGAAAAAGAGCCGCCCGGGGGCGAACCGGCGCAAGATTGGCCCCTGGGGGCGATGTAGCTCCCAGCCACGCCCCCCGGCGCCGCCCCCAAGTCGCGGCAAATTCAAACTTGGTCATTCCCGCTCAAAACAAAGGCCACAAAGTCCGGCGATCAGCGGCCCAGTTCGGCGATCACCTTGCCATAGTTCGGCGATCGGATGAAAAGTTCGGCGTACAAAAAAAAGAAAGGACGTGCAACGCATCAAACGGCGTGGTCGGCCTCCGGCGTCGGCGGAGTCGGCATGCGCGGGCTTCGTGGCGTCGGCGCGGCTTCGGTGCTGCTGGGCGTCGTGGAGGCGTCGTCGCTCGGGCTTGGCGGCGGCGGCGTGGGCGTGGGAGTTGGTGTTGGCGGCGCCGTCGACGGCAGCTGGTTCAGGATGAGGCCGCGCTCCGCCAGGTACCACGTCTTGACCTGCTCGTCGTTGCTCTGGAGCATGTCCACCCTGCCCAACAGGAAAGCCAGGTCGGTGTTCCTCTTCTTCGCGACGACGTTGGTCCGGAGTAGGTCGAGCTTGACGGCGTTGTTCGTCATCAACGCCGACCACCGCGCCTCGGTCTACTCTTCACGCAGGACGGCCCGGGCATGTGCGTCGGCGAGGCAATGCTCAATGGACTCCTGCACACGCGCGGTGGCCGAGTTGGCATGTTTCCCCTTCTTGGCCCCTTTGTTGCCTTCGGGGCGCCCGTCGCCCGCGTCCGGCTTGTAGGTCTCCTTGGCCTTGGCGAGGGTGCGCCGGACATCCGCCCACTTCTCGCACTTCTCGATCCGCTTGAAGACGTGGAGGTACTTGAAATCTTGGTCGCTGCTGTCCTTGCGATACATGGCGAACATCCGCAGCAGCTGCGCCGACGAACAAACAGTTGGCGGGCGCGCACGGCGAAAAGAAGTGGGAGGCCAGCGTGCCATACCTTATCCTCAATGCTGGCGCCGCTCTCCGGGAGAGCCGCGATCTTCTCGACGATCTCATGCCATTTGTTGCACGCCGACTGGATGAGCCCCCAATGGTTCGCCATTACCTTCGCCTCGCGCTCCATGTGCACGCCTTTGAAGTAGGGGTCGACGAGCTTGCGCTTGTCGAACTTAACCTTGATGCGGTCCCAATACGTGTCGATGCTCTGGTTTGTGCCGGTGATCAGGTCGAGGCAGACGACTTTCCACGCTTCGGCAAAGCACTCGTCCTCCTTGGATGCTCACTTGATGCGCGGCTCGCCGGTCCTGGCCACCCCCTTCTTCTTCTTCTTTCGTTTCCTCGCTGGAGCAGGCGCCGGCTCCTCCTCCTCCTAAAATATGTATCTGTGCTTATAACAAGAATCCCTTGGTACAATATGAAATGAGGGATTGTCACGAACGGAAAGAGATGATTACGTCAAAGTACTTGCCTTATTACTGGATTAAAATTAGGCTGCTAACTATACGTCCCTTCCTTTCTCTGTGCCTTCAGTTGGGCTGCTTTTTTTCTAAAGAGAAGCTAAGGGCCTATGGGCTACCTGCATACAAACAACCTAGGAGGTCCCCCTGGATTTCGGGGGCCCGGGGCGGCCGCCCCCCTGCCCCCCCTCAGGGCCGGCCCTGCCAACGATGTAGAGTGTGCTCGGATGCCGATTCAGAGCAGACCAGAATTGGTCCTCAGATGGGCATAATATGAGATGAAATATCTAAATTGGTTTCAGAGAGCCCAGTGAGGATGTATGTTGGGATTAATGCCGCCAAGAACACCCCGCCCCCCAACACCCACCACCACGAGCAGCATGGAGGATTTATAGAACGCCCCCACCACCACCAGTCGTTCGATGAGTAGATCACATGGCACCATGTTAGGCTGCAAAATGAGGTATTTGTTGGCTCATAGACGATGACATGGCAGCAAAATCCTCCTATGGTATGACTACTATGTGGTTGTTAATTAAATCATTTGTATATGCATGTTGCACTATGTGGTAGAACTTGAATGAAAATTACTAATTGCATCAACTGGGGCTACAAAATGTTGCATGGCAGCAAAATAGGATTAAAATGCTGCCAACATAATAAATGATTTTAATTGTTTATTCAGGAAAATTAAATTAGCAGCGTGTACCCCAGAACCATCATTGCTACATTAGCTGCATTCCAAAACATCAAACGCTACTAGTGCTTGCTCTGTTAGCAGCGCTTAGTGATAAACGCACGTGGCCATTCTTATTATGTACCAACCGCGTTTCTGAATGTGAAACGTTGCTAGAGTAACACACACTAGCGGCGTCTGTAAGTGCAACAAGTGCCTCCTTAGTGTTTTGGAATATTGAAAACCAATAGGTTGAGGAGCTAATGTGTTTGTGAGTATACACAGGAAACAGAGTCCATGAATATTTAGTTTAACACATGGAAGACGACTCCTAAAAATGGATTTCTTCAAGTGAAGAATTTGGTGATGAAATTGGCATGGCCTTTGAAGAAATTGTTGTGAAGACTTTTGTTTTCTTAGTTTCTTTTCTTCTTATTTGAGTCATAGGAAAAAACGTACTGTTAAAAGAGGTCTAGGTGAAACATATTTCATATTTCCAAAGTGATGCTCAAACTTACTCAAACCTATACACAAAAGCCGCTTCGATGGAAGCCTTTGGAAATCCCCTGTACAGCTGACACATTTGCTAGCGACAGTGACGAAGTTCATCTGGTCGCTGACAAATTTGGTCATGCTGAGAAATTAGGAGTTCGCCAGTGTGATCTGCCTAAAAATGAGGAAATTGAGTGCCCCGACGAATTTAAGAGTTCAAACCCCGACTGTTGCTGCCCCGCGTACCAGCTGTCGAGTGGATCCTTATCCTGACAACGGTCGAATCAGAGAAGGGAATTTATGACAATTCATGCCGGGTTGCCCCTGGTTATAAATAGCCACCCCTCACAACCACTTGTTGGTTGGCTGCTCCGAGAGAACTTGGCACTTGTCATTTGAGATCAACCCTTTCTCTGACGACTTTGGGAGAATCCTAAGTGTGGTAAAACCCAGAGCCAAAGTGATTGAGCATCACTGAAGAGATTGATTTGTGTGATCCGACGCCTATTATCTTTGAAGACTGTCATTCTTCCAGACGGTTAGGGGTCAAGTTCTGAGTACACCAAGAGTCATTATGGTGTGCCAGTGAACATGTCTGTGAAGGTGTTGGAAGTCTACCTTAAAACTTACCACGAGTAATTGGGCGTGGACTAACTGACCTTATCTCAAGAGGAATACAAAGTTGCGACTCAGCCGCCTCAACAAGACGTACAGTTGATGCAGCAACTGGAACCGGTCTACCAAATTACATTGTCTTCACCGAGCCAACCTGGTTTCAAATTCCTCATCCTCCCTTACATTATTCCATTACTGAAAAATCTGAGATCTAAGCTATGACGAATTTGAACTGAAGAATTTCATCACGCTGTCTTTTATTTCCTCAGTTCATATTCTTCATGCTTTTATTACTATATGATTGCATGTTCTTCACTCTTACGTATTCTGATTGCATGTACTCTGATTATGTGATGACTTAGTTTCTCTTACGTCTCTATTTCTTGACTCTGACCTTCGTCAAATTCTTCAGAGTTTGACGAATTTCTAAAAGTCTCCCATTCACCCCCCCCCCCCTCTGGGAGATAACCTGCGCTTTCATTGTCCTTCTGGCACCCTCCTAGTTCCCATGTACTATCAGCGTTCGGTGTGCGGGCTGCTAGTATTAGCTTACCAGTGGCGCCGCAATGGCGGCGTGTGTCCCAAACGCTGCTACAGAAGAGATCTGAACGCCGCTAATTAGGGTTTCCTACACTAGTGAGAATTGTTGATAAAACATAAATGAAAACCCATCAGGGCTGTGGCCCCTTCAGCATTAGAGCAAAAACAACATATTAAACTTCTTGTTCATAAAAAGGGGTTTTTAAGAATAGTATTATGGTCCCTGGATACTAAGCCACAATCATCCCAAGAACCATCTCTAAGATGGATATCATGTTTAGGAGAGTACCCAAAATGCTTTCTATGAAATTAATAGCAATATCAAGAATCCCTTTCTTCCTTCTCTTCTGATTGGCGAGGACGTGGAAATAGCGAATGTTGAGCTCACCCTCGAGAACATCCCTTTCCCTTGATCTCTGCCTAGCTTATATCTCAGTCTTCCAAATGTCATGAAGTTCACGTGCAATAGCTTTTATTTTGGACTTAGAGTTAGGAGATAAAGGTCGAGATTCAGAGAGCATGTCTAAACAGTTATATCCAGCCACCAAAGCTTGCTTATGCCTGTTTTTAGCAGCTTTCATTTCCGATTTTTTCGCGAGAGCTGTTGGTACTGAATAACTTGCGTGAGAAGCATCTAACCGTAAGCTGTACGCAGGACTACATTAGTTTGTCACCGGCAAGTGTAACCTTTTTTTTAGCGGGGAAAGCAAGTAACCCTTTTTTAGATAGAGAAATATAAAATGATGTTGCTTCTATATATGCGCTGACTTGGAACTTTAATTAGCTTGTGTTTGCGTGCAGCGCTAGCTTGACATAAAATGACATAAAGCAAGTTCTAGGAAGCACAAAACATTCACAAAATCACAACTCACAAGGCAGAAGAAGTAGTAGATGCTAGAGCGAGCGAAGGCGCAGAGCAACAGGTAGCTCATGGAGATTACTAAGGTGGACCTGCGCGGCCTCAATCCCAGCGGGCCTGGGTGGAGGGAAGCCCGGGACGCCGTAACCACATCCATGGTGGCGCACGGCTTCGTGGTGGTCGCACACGATGCGGTCAGCCCGGAGCTCCGGGAAGCGCTTTTCGGGCGCGCCTTGCCGGAGTTGTACGCGCTGCCGGTGGAGGCGAAACAGCAGAACGTGGCGTCCACTCCGGTCCCATTCCAAGGCTACATCTCAAACATGCCCGACGGGACCCTCGAGAGCTTGCGCGTCTGGGATCCCACCGACGCCAACCGTGTCCGTGACTACGGCAACCTCCTATGGCCGCAGCAGGGGGGCAACCCTGCCTTCTGGTAAATCCATCACCTTCACTTCACGTACGTGTGTGCATGCATCCGTACCATTATTCTCAGTTTTCAGTGACACCCAGCGACACTATTGTGTCGGTTGCCAAGAACCTGGTGAAGCTGGAGCAGACCGTGATGATGATGGTCCTTGAGGGCCTCGGCGTCGGGGAGGAGCGCATCCACGCACACCGGGACCAGGAGGCGCTCACCTACGGCCTTCGGCTCTGGCGCTACGGCATGCGGCCTCTGGACGCAGCCGCCAGCGTCTCGTTGCTGCCGCACCGTGACACCTGCATCACCAGCACCGTCCTGCAGCATGAGGTGGAAGGCCTGGAGGTGCAGACCAGGGACGGCAATTGGATCACCGTGCCACCTCAGCCCGACACAGCCACCATCATCGCCGGTGATATCTTCACTGTAAGCATCATCGATCATTACCTGGATCTCTTACTCTACTGGTACTAGTTAAAAATTACTTACGGAAATCTTACCTGGCAAATGTTTATTCGCAATTTTATGACGATGTTTAGTTCTAGTCTTATCTATATCCAGTCTAAAAGATTTTGAATTCAAAATTCAATTATAAAGTTCACCCCTTTTGGGAAAAAATGTTGGGAATCCAAAACCTTGACATCAGCCAGGGAGCCCATCCCATCGAACGCCTTCGTAGTTGCACGGATCTTGGCACAAGGCCGGTGCGACGTAGATCAACTAGAGTTGTTCGCTGTTAAATTGCTTCCAGACCAGAGTTCATTATTATTTTTTTCTCCAAAAAATCACGACAAAGGTGTATGCGAACAATTGTGACTGAAAAACTACATGGACGTTTTAAGGCTAGGTTTGTTCTTATTTTCAATTTTTTTTTTCAAAAGAAATCAGAAAACCCCGATTTTTTCCATTTTGAAAGAACAAATTAAATCCCTATTTTTGGAGGGAATTTTTTCTTCTAAACTTGCCATGTCCATTTTTAATTATAAGGTAGCATGTGAATTACTTTCTCACATGGCACTTTTATTTAATAAGGACAAACCATTTTTTATAATTAATAAAATGACGTTTTTACTATTAAGAGGATGACAGTTTCATTATTAAGAGCATGGAAGTTTAATTATTAATAGGACGGCCGTTTTATTATCATGTCTTTTTTTGTTATCAAGAGGATGACAATTTTATTATTGAAAGCATGTTATTTTTATTACTGTTTGCATGTCATCTTTATTATTAATAGGATGAGAGATTTATTATTAAGAGAATGGCAATTTTAATTATTATTTTTCTTTGGCATGGCATTTCAATGAACTTTTGCCCAGTTGACCAAATAAAGCAAAAGTTCACAGCATGGCGTTTTATTGATCCATGGAAAAAATAAAGAAAAAATGTTCTCCAAAACATGGCATTTCTTGCACAATGAAACATTTGCACGACAAAAGTCATAAACTTAGTATTTTTAGATCACATGACACTTTTTTTTAAATCCTACCATTGTAACTTTAATTAAAGAAATGACAATTTTACAAAGTAGCATGACATTTTTATATATTTTCAGTTTTACAAAGTAGTATTTTTTAGATCATGAAAAATATATATTAAAGATTTTGTTTGTTTTCTATAAGAAATTGTGTTTTCTTATGAATGACATTTTTATAAATAAATAGTTAACTGAGCCTATGGACCAATCGGGGGTTCGCTCAGGCCCTCCCCTGGCAAAATATCGAGGATGGGCGAATACGTTACT
>LR738713.1:868721044-868750294 GCA_902687465.1 Secale cereale
GCCCCCCCCCCCCCCTGCCGCGTCCGATAGGGAGCCGGCTCCTAGCTGACGGCAACTTGATATTGTTGCCTTCACTTAACTGCTGCATCAATTCCAAGCATCACCGTAATTTATTTATCTTTTGCATCAATTTCATAATTTAAATACCATACATGACCCAGCCTACCAAACTATAAGGGCATCAAAACCGAACTTCTAATTAATGTAGGTAAACCAAGGATAAGATTTGATAAAGATTTATTTATATAATCAATTAATATGGTCAGGTAAATCATGGGCTAACATACTTGTTAGTATTGTAAACCTGTTTGCCAAAATGATTTGTCTTGATGTTATTTTATTTTTCATTTCTCAAGATAATAATTATATAAATTTTGCAGGACTTGTTAGTATTATGAACCTTTTTGCCAAACTAAATCAGCGGAAAGGACGAGAAGCGAAATGGAAACCTTATGCATATATAGCAACATGAGAGAAGAGAAGAAGAGAAGAGATGCATGTCATTAGTTAAACAGCTTAAATCGCGATTGGCAATACTATAATAACAACCGAGAAGACATAGTATTGTTTCCCAGATAATTAGTGATTAACTTTCCAAAAAATACAAGTAACTAAATATTATTCACCCTTCTAAATCTGGTAGGTTATACTCATTATTTGATTCTCACAGTATAAAAATGTTATATGTTACAGGTCCTCACAAATGGAAGGACGTCGTCATGCCTCCATCGTGTTAGGACGCCGAGCAACCGCGAGCGCTTCTCGGTGGCTCTCCACTGCCGCCGAAAGGACGACACCTTGGTGACTCCAATGGCTGAGCTGGTCGACAGAGACCACCCTCTGATGTATAACCCTTGCATTGCCGGCGAGTACACCATATTTCGTTACTCAGAGGAAGGGCGCGACCACAGCGACCCACTCAAGGCTTTCTGTGGTGTCGACTCCCTTCACCATTAATATAAGTTACTACTCCGCATGGTATAAAACTGAGACCCTGCATGGTATGTGTTTCTTATATACTCCCTCCGTTCCTAAATATAAGTCTTTAGAGAGATTTCATTATGGACCACATACGAAGCAAAATGAATGAATCTACATCTAAAATGCATCTATATACATCCGTACGTGGTTCATAGTGGAATCTCTACAAAGACTTATATTTAGGAACGGAGGGAGTACAAAGCTAGACCTTTTATACACTATCTATAATGTCGTTTCAGAGTTGAGACAGTCTACAGTATGCTTAAATCTGTAATAAGTTACGAATGATGGTGCTGCAGAAAATCATCCATGCTGAATAAAATATGATGAGACCATTTTTAATGTATTGATGATAGCTAATGTTGAAAAGTTTACCTAAAGTGCAACAATACTTGGAGATGATTTGTCGATGGAGAGTGGATTACCCCTTCATGGCTAGAACACCCCCTTTACTCGAGTTCTTCGCTATGAAAGATCTTAGAAACTCATGAAACTCACAGTGAATTCTGCCATGGTTTTGTAAGGGTCAGCTATTTCGGTAGACTACGGTTCAGAAGTGAACCGAACCAAAAACAATCAGCATGTACCTTCAATCTCTATGAAGTATTGGATGGCTTCCCATGCACTATGTACCTTCAATCTCTATTTCGGTAGTCCCCGTTTCAGGTGTTTCAATCACCTTTAAATGGCTCCTTTAATGTATATGCGGTCATGGCCTTCCACGGCAAAATGTTTTATACTGATATACTCCTACAAACTTGTGACCCAAGATCTGTATTCACTGAGTTGTTCTTTCTGAAACTTGCGGCCTGCACACTGCTCAAAAGCAAGAAGGCAAAGAACACATACATCAGTGTATATACATCGTAATCTAGTTGAGCAATCGAAACGAAATATCACTATGATTTTAGCAATAGGAAGTGATATTTAGGGACTTCTCTTTTCTGGTTAGAGAGATTAGTATTTTGTACTCCCTCAGTCCCATAATGTAGGACGTCCTAAACTTGTGGGACAGAGGGAGTAGCAACTAATAATTTCGACCAGAAGCAACTTAATAATGTCACTGTGATTAGTACTCCCTCCGTTCCAAATTACTCGTCGTGGTTTTAGTTCAACATAATTTGTTGAACTAAAACCACGACGAGTAATTTGGAACGGAGGGAGTACTACTGCTTACTGAGAGTCTGCTTTCGCGTCTCACTGGTTTCATCTTCCATTACACACATCCATTTCTTTATAACATTATTAAAAAAAAAGATGAACAAGAACAAAGAGACCTTGCAATACCACTCATCAATCAGTGAGTGAGTGAGACTGTGGGGCCCAATTAGGACACGAGCAGAAGATAACCTGACAGGCCAAGAACGCAGGCTACAACTACAAGCAGCAGCATTCACAGGCTCAATAAGTATACAGAGGAGGTGGCACACACAGCACATTAACACGAACTTTACTATCTTTCGGATGTGGCAAAGTTCCATTTCAGCTTCAGGTTCAGAGCATGACCGCTCAGGATCTATCTACATCAGCCGGTTGCCCACATCAGGGGTCGACGACAAACAAAATGCAGCTCCACACATCTCTGCGCGACCGGTGCATCGATTTTACAAGGCACAACAAAGACTTTGTAATGAGAGCTCCATCGACGAACATGTCACGAGTTTCAGAGTCAGAGCATCTCTTAAGGTCCCGCTAGAGCAGTTTCAGAGTTGGACTAACCATCTAAGTATATAATATGTAAAAGTAGCTAGCAGATACCAGTTTCCAGAGCGACTATTTACTGAGCTGAAGATCAGGATGGCCTACCAACTGTTTTCAGGGTCCCAGGAAAGTAACCACGACAAGGTTGGTTCTAGTGTAGCCGCAAAAAAAAAAAAGTTGGTTTTAGTCTGTGGATGATCATCAATTTACTCAACTAAGGTTACACACAAGCGAAGCCTGTTTTCAGATAAATTAATTACTTTCTTCAATACATCTTATTGTTGTTTCCGTCCTTGATAGAAAACAAAATTCCCCTCGCAAATCCATTCAAAACAGAATTAACTTCAAAATTTATATCTATGCAAGTGCAGCATGCTGACATACTTCTATGCCATGCTCCCCTTGAATAAGTTGAAGTCATCAAGTGCAGAAAAGAAGAAAATAATAGTAACCTGATTTGAAATCTAGATTTGCTCTACATCTAGATGGTTTAGGAATTCTGAAAAGAAACAAAAACAGTATGTAGGCAAACTTACCGGATGGAAAACGAAATGGCAACATTACCGCACAGACTGTCCATGTAATCCAGACAGCAACCTGATTTGAAATGTAACATAACTAGCTTGGTACTACTCTTGTACGTACATAAGCTCCTTTCTTTCCTCTATATATATATTTTTTTGCACTTTTGCTTGTTTTGGTTCAGTGAGGTATCAACGGCTTAATATTGCGAACTGTACATATTTAGAAATTCAGTGAGATATCAAAGAAGCTTGGAAGTAGTTACAATAAAATATGAGTAGAATGGAATTTCTAAATATGTATCTGTGCTTATAACAAGAATCCCTTGGTACATATACCTCACTGCACTTATTTTCTGCTTGTCCACATTTTTTATCTCTGCAAACAGTTGCGGTACCATCGTCCCAGTGCCCCTTGTTTGTTCGAGGAACCCTAGATGCTGTCGCAGTAAAGAATCGTCAACAAGGGCGTTCTAGTGCGTTGTAGATTCTTATCCAAGACGTGTATCATTTGATGATGCCATGTGAATCGCTAGAAACATGTCAAGTGTATGGCTAACCCAATAACGAAAGTTTCGTAAGAGGACTGGAGCAGGCTACCATGAGACAAAAGATCCTCTTTCTAAAGAGATTCGATTCGGAACTCTTATATGTCCAAGGTCAATATGGAAATTCTTTCAGAGGTTTTCCCTTACTTTGTTCATGTCAACAAACAATTCAAAATACCTCGACTTTTTCAAAACAAGTCCGAGTCAAATAGCAATGATTCGTATGGAACCAACAATGGAGTTTGCTACCTCTAACGCTGAGAATGGACAGAGGGGCAAGTTGGAGATGGAGACCAAGAACTCAAAGGGGCATCCAAAAAACTGATCTCTCAACTTCATTGGGATAGCACCGTGCCCCTGTCCCACTGTCTTAGTATTTGAACAGAATAAAGCAATTATTCATACTGCATTTGAATTGCATGCTCGTCACCAAAGCAGTGCAATCAGATGTAACTCAAAACTACCAGGGGGGGGGGGGTGAAAAAATCTTGTGAACACACCAGTCACACGACATGTATTTCATTCCTAAAGATATATCAACATGAGCATACGGATGCGGAAGAATGAACCACCATAGTACCAGATATCTACTCAAACAAGGCTCCAGCTTCCTAATATCATCAACTGAATACAAAAAAGGCTAGGTGAGAAAGTATACAAATTTTAGTTAAGCAGCCAGTAGAAGCTTAGCTAGGCATACACACAAAAAACAATCAAAACTGAACAAGCGCATGCTCAAAAAACTAAAAACTACCGCAATTTTTTTAGTTGACAATTCACAGATTTTGCTACTGAATAGTATGTGTACTAGGGGATTCTTGTTAGAAGCACAGGTGCACATTTAGAATTCCATAAGAAGCACAGGTGCTCATTTAGAATTCCATTTCACTCGAATTTTGATTATACTACTTCCAAGATTCTTTGATGCCTACTCCACCAAGGCACCAACTGCTTAATACTGAGAATACCAATGCAAATTATAACCAGTCAGAACTTAGCCACCAGAAAATACAAGCATAACAAGTCACAAATCTCAAGATATTGTTGTGCCATGAGTGAATTGCAGAAAACCACCACATTGAAGCGTAGTATTGCGGAAAAGACTCTTCTACGAATTTGTGCCAGAAAACACTGATTTTTGTCCTAATCATTTGCAGAAACCACCCAACCTTCTCTTCGGGCATTTTAACCTCTATTAAGACATGTGGGTCCTGCATTTGATGACGTGGCACAAAGTTTCGTGGTAGACGACGTTAGATGAGGGATTTTCTGGATTTAGAAATCAGCCCCTGTAGTTTTGCAGGGACACCCTTCAATCAAAACAGAAAAAGCAATCAAGTCCCTCCATGGATTTGGGCTGACACAGCAGCCGAGCAGAGCAACAGTACTGCAGCCCGCCGGCCATGGGTGATGGGTCTCGTCACCAAGAACGGGAGCAAGAGGGCACTGCCGCGGCCAAGGGCATCCTCATGGCGCAGGCGAGCTTGCCGCCACGGACGCCGAGGAAGGGCGCCAGAGGCTGGTCCCGACGCGCGGAGCTGCAGCTCTGCCGCGGCGGACGCCAAGCCCCTGCCCAACTTGGCTGCGAGGAGGGCGCGGTGTCCTGCCGCTCCAGCACGGCGAGGATGGCGCAGGCGTCCTGCAGCTCCAGCAAGTCGCCACACCGGGCGGCTGCGTAGACGAGCCCCGCCGCCGCTCCCGGATGACCTACTCGCGGCGGAGTAGCGCGAGGTCCGGTGGCCATGGCCGAGTCGCACGGGTCGACCGAAGGAGATGAGGGGCGGCGGCGTCGTGAGCAGGCCTGCTGGCGGCGGGTCGCGTGAGCACGGACGGGGGAGGGGCTTGGCTGTTTTGTTTGTTCATCAGGGAGTTTTTTGGCAACACAAATATCTAACGATGCCTAGCCGGAACCGTTACGCCACGTCATAAAAAACGCGCCCCACATGTCGTAATCGAGATTAAAATGCCCAAAGCGAAGGGTCAGTGCTTTCTGCAAAAGATTAAGCTCAAAATCAGTGTTTTCTGGCACAAAAACGTAGAAGAGTCTTTTCCGCAACCCTATGCTTCAATGTGGTGGTTTTTTGCAATTCATTCTTGTGCCAGAAAAGAAATGGTAAATAAGAAAATTTTCATTCTCAAGAATAAGAGACTGTTCAGCACCAATAAATTAAAACAAGCAAGTTGCTATTGACAGTTAGCAGATCTTGCTAGTAAAACGGCAATATGCATAGAGGGATACTTGTTAAATGCAGAGGTGCATGTTCGAATATTCAGTTCATTCAAAGTTTACTATAGTTACTTAGCCAGGCACAAAAAGTGGGAACTAGGAGTCCTGGTTTATCTCAACAAATGACAAACAATAATTGGTTAAGCACCAAATTAAATGCAGCATATATAGCAGTGTTCAACAGAAAGTGTGCAGCAGATGAAAAATCCAAACTTCCATAAAACTCATCAGCTCCACCATCGCACCAAGAAATTTCAGTACATCTGAATATCTCTATGCGAATAACCATTAATGAATACAGAATAAATAATCATTCCAATTCTCAATGCCAGCTAGCCCTCCAAAGTAGGAGTATTTGATAATGGTTAATTCATACCCACGAATTGTCTATCATTTCCTCACATGCGACGACAGCCAACTGCAAGGAGTACTTCGCTACTGATCTTCAAGTTGAGGCCCATCATCAACAACTAAAGGAGGCCAGGCCATAATATAGGGACAGCCACGACCATCATACCTCCCCTGAATCAGCAAGTCAATCTTCATAGTCTCCAAGGAATGGGATAAAAACCAGCAGCGGAGTGGGCCAACAGAGGAGAACACTTTTGTTGGTACGTAAGTAGATCCATCCCTAACTTGCCACACTTTGAGTTCTCCCTGCAAGCCCAGCCCTCAAATTGTGCCCTCACTTGAGAGGGTAGATCAACGGTGGCCATATCCATGGTGGCAGTGTTGACCCTTACCATGCGTGCTTCGTCTTGGATAGGCCAGTAAACGGAACCATCAACCAGCGCGCCAGACTTGAGCATTATGCTGCATAAGTGTGCACCGATTTCTTCAGTCCCCAGTGGTGGTCAGATGCTCCGCCTTCGCTGGCCATTGCTACTGGGGCAGCTCGTCTCTGCGCTTCACTTGGTTTCTTCTGTAGCTCAGGCTACATGAAACCTCTTATCCTCAACCCTTCAGCTTTGCTTTGAGATCCGTGCACTTAAACTAACTTACAACATGAAGATTTCATTTTTTTTGTTTCTCTCAAACGACACATCATATGAACTTCAAACTTTGCAGATCGAACAAACATTAGAACATCAATGTGTGAAAAAACTTTCAGATTTTTTGGTCCGATATAAATATAGAAAATGACATTTTCTTTGACTAAAAATATTATTTTAAGTATTTAAAATGCATGAAAAAATCTGAAAGTATTTTTCCCACATTGATGTTCTAATGTTTGTTCGGTCTGCAAAGTTTGAAGTTCATATGTTGTCTCGTTTGAGAGAAACAAAAAACACAAATGCATTCGCACGGATCGCGATGCAGAATTGGATGGTGAAGATAAGGGGTACCACGTAGCTCAGTCCCCAGTGGATGGCGGTTCAGCCATGGCCAGAAGCATTAAGAGGAAGATGGCCACAACGGAATCAACTATAACACATTTTTTTTTCCTACAAAAAAACTGTACTAACACAATTTATTTCCCAGACAACTCGAATGGAAAAAAAGATTCAAGTGGACGCGTTTGTGGTAACAACTAACGTCAATTTTGTGAGCAGACTTTGATGCGCTCTGCACCTATCTGAACATAGGTGAGAGATCCCTGAAATTCAAATCTCTGAGAGTGAAATCACTACTCCTCCCCTGAACCCGTCTATACCCATTCTGAAACCTTCGCCACAAAATGTAGTGTTTGAATACAACATACAGAAGCTTTCAACTCACCACACCACTGAATGTTCTGAAACGACAGCAGATTACACTGTTCATGGCAATTGGCAAACCAGCAGACTCACTATATCATCTCGAGCATTCACCACTCACTACCTGAGACAATCTGGCAATACATACTTTCTACAAACCGATCAATTAAAATGCATCTGGTCTGGTTCCCAACTTTACACCATCAGTCAACATAAATGCATTCGATGCCAAGCACACGACTTCTCGTCCCCCGCTGTCGGGGGAAACTGTCCGCCACGAACACCTATGGGACCGGAGCCCCTTGTCTGTGCGGTACGAGGGCGGAGGGAGCACAAAGGGCAGATCGAAGCAGACGCGCGGGCAGTTTTACCCAGGTTCGGGCCGCACGGATGCGTAAAACCCTACTCCTGCTTGGTTGTGTATTGAGTGGGGCGCTCGGGAGCTTGAAGAAGCAGCTACACCGTGCGTGAGAGTAATCTAGGTTTCGAACCCCCTCCACGTTGTGCATGGGCCTCCTTTTATAGTGCAAGGGGTCACCGACAGGTGTCAACGTAGGAGAAAGGGGTAAAAATGTAAAAGAGGTGGTAGTTGTAACAGTGCGGGAACAGTGGAGCTACAGTACAGAACAGTGGTCTATACCTACTTTAACAGTGGGGGACAAGGGCATTTAATGCCCGTCGCCGTCGACCCCAAAAGCGCCCGCCTTAGCGTCTCCGTCCGCCACGGCGACGGATTTATCGCCGTGGTGTGCCACCGTGTACCCTTGGCAGCACAGCCATCCGCCACGCGTCCCCGGTTAGGCCCCAGGGCGACGCGTGGGCCGGTGAGCTGGAGCGCGGGCACACAGCGTAGCCTTCCCGGCAAGCGCCTTGCCGGGGCCTTGATCTTGCCGGGCCCGGGAACTTGCCGCTCCCCGGGCCCCTTGCCGGGGCGCGCATAGCGCCGAGGCAATATCTTCTAATCTTCCTGGCAAGCTCCTCTTGCCAGGGTCTTGTGTTAGTGGAACAGCCTGGAGCCTGGTACGGCCTTCCCGGCAAGCTCCTCTTGCCGGGGTCTCGATCTTCTGTCTTGTATACTTTGTTTTTGAATGGTTTAATAGGAGGCAGGAAGGTCTCCGGCGAGCACGCAGTAAACCTTGCCGCGGGAAGCTGCAACTGCCCGTGCACAAGTTGGGGTACGGGGGTACCCCTACCTTAGTACACCGACAGGAGCCCCCGGGCCTGGGCCACACACGGTGCCGAGCGCTGTTGGGCCAGGCCCAAAACAGTGCACGGGCACCCGCGGCCCGCGGCGCGCCGAATCCACTTCCATATCCGCCGCACCCCACGGTAACGGCACGCGTCGATTGCGGCGCCGTGGGATGGGACGTGCCCACGATCTCTTAATGGAAAGGGGGAAACGCCCCCCACTCCCCCATAAAAGCAGAGGCAGCGGGCGCGGTTCCCCTCCCTGTGCTCTCATTACGTCGTCTTCTTCCTGCAAAAGATTCCTTCTTGCGCTCCGCCTCCACAGCTCCGCCGCCGCCTAGCTCTCCGTCCCCTTCCTTCCGCCGCGTCCGCCATGGCCCCAAAGACCGACAAGGCGAAAGCGGAGAAGTCCAAGAAGGAGAAATCCGAGCAAGCAGCCAAGCTCATCGCTTACCGGAAGCGGCACGTCGTCTTCTCACCGAAGCTCGGCGTGCAAGAACTCTGGAACAAGTACTACTTGTTCTGGTCCAAGGGCACTGATGCGCATCCCCGCACCCGAGCATACCCGGCCGCCGCCAAGGACAACTATCCCGGCGGGTATTACTTCTTTGCTGCCTTTTTCCACTGTGGTCTCTGCCCTCCTTTTTCGAACTTCTTCTGTGATATCATGAATACGTATGGCTTCCATCTGCTTGATTTCACCCCCAACGCCATTCTCACCATGGCCGTTTTCGCACATATGTGCGAAAACTTCATAGGAGTCCATCCCAACGTAGCCCTCTTTTGACACTTTTTCACCCCTAGAGCCGAGGCCGATGCCCCCCTCTCTGGATGTATTTCTTGGGTCTTCCGTCTCGGGAAGAAAGGGTCGTACTTGCCGGGGGAGCTCCGCGGCAAGTGGGAGGAATGGCGAGCGGAGTGGTGCTGGATTGTAGAAGACCAGCCGCAAGCCTTCACTGCGCCGCGCACAACGCCTATCGCGCGCGGCAGAGATTGGAGCGACCTAGACTCCGACGACGTCAAGCTCGACATCGCCCTCGTCCGGATCCTCCGTCTTCGGCTGGCCCGGCTGTCAGTTGCCGAGGTGGGCGCAGATTTCCTCCGCCGGCGCATCGCCCCTCTCCAGGACCGGAAGAGGCCGGCCTGGGAGTACGGCGGCCCGGCAGACATCATGAGGCTGCGCCCCGGGCTTAATTTCAACTTCACCACTCTGGAGCTGCGCGGGATGGTACGAGAGCTCTTCAAGTATGACCCGACGCACCCCGAGTGGTTCAGGACTCCCCGGGAAGTGGTGCCGCTCTGCAACAACGCCGCGAGGGACCGAATCCTTGCCATGATGCCGATGTGCGACTCGCATGGCTTGGACCGCTCGTGGATCGCCCCGAAGCCCATCGACGTCCTCAACTTCTACGACAACCTCGTCGAGGTGGCGAGTAACAAGGAGGACCTCAAGCTGCATACGCGGGACACCACCGAACAGGAAATCGCCTACATAGCTTCTCGGGCTGAGGAGGCCGCCGCAGCCGCGGCGGCATGAGTCTTCGGGTTCTCGCCGGAGGAGGCGGAGGCCGAGGAGGCGTCCACCCAGGCGGAAGAGGCGGAGATCCGCCGATTGCTGAACCTCCCACCCGACGCGCTCGCCGGGGTTCCCTCGTTGAGGCACTCCGGGATCCATGGGATCGCAACGGAGGCCGCGGCAAGGGAGGGCACCGCCGGAGGAAGCAGAGGCGCCGCGAGGGGCGGAGGCGCCAAGGGGAAGAGGGCCGCAGCGCTGGATGCTGGGCCCAGCGAGCCGGCCGGGGCAGAGGAGGAGGAGGAGGAGGAGGCCGAAGACTCCGGCGGATCTACGGAGTTATACGCCGACGACCTCTCCTCGCCGGAGAGCTCCCCGCCCCCGGCAAGCCCGAAGGAGTCCCCGGCAAAGCGCCTCCGCAAGGCGGCGACGGGGGAAAGGGCACAGGCGCCCCGGCAACAGCCACCTCGGCGGGCGGCTCCCCGGGGGAGTCAAGCCGCGCCAAGGCCGTCCGGCGCACCAGCCGCAGCAGAGGCGGCCCGTGCGCGGACCACGACGGAGGCGCCCCGCAGGCCGGCAGCGAACCGGCAGGGGTCTTCTCGGAGCGGAGCAGCGGCTCCGCCCGCCCCCCGGGCGCCGGCAGCCACAGGGGCTGGGTCTTCGCAGCCCCCAGCCCCGGTGAGCACCAAGCGCGCGAGGGAGTCTTCGCCTCCCGCTCCTCGCGTCGACGCGCCCATGGTGGAGTATGACTTCTCCGCCCTGAGCGAGGACGACGAGGAAGACCAGGAGTAAGGATCCGAGATTCTTCATCTTCTTGATTTTTGTCTTGAGCTTCTGTTGATGCTAACTCTGTCTTCTGTTCTGATTTCAGGACCCTGGCCCACCGCGCAGCGAAGAAGGCCAAGGCGCCCGAGGCCGAGGTCGCGGAGGACTCGACGGCGGCGGCAACAGAGGGCGCGCCGGAGCCGAGCCTGCCGGACTCTGGCACTGCTCCGACGAGCAGCCCCCAGCGCAACCCGCAGCGCAGCCCCCAGCGTAAGTCTGGGGTTCTTTCTTTTCGCTTGTCGGGGTACGTCTGAGGCTTTTGATTTTATCTTCATATCTTGACATCCCTTGTCTTGTTCCGTGCAGAGGAGGAGCCGCAGCGGGAAGAGCGCCCGGAGACCACCGCCGAGGAGCTGCAGGCACCGCCATCCCCGCCAAGGCAGGACTCTCCGGCAAGGGAGAGTGCTCCGTCAAGGGCGGGTACTCCGCCAAGGCAGAGTACCCCGCCAAGGACGAGCAGCCCGGCAAGGGCGGCCACACCGCCAAGGCCAAGTTCCCCGGCGAGGGCGACTACTCCGACGAGGCCGAGCTCCCCGGCGAGGGAGCCCGCCGCTGAGGACGCCCGCCAAGGTAACCTTTGTAACTTGTCTTCTTGGCTTGTCTCTTTTTTTTTGGATATTTGCTTGAGTCTTGAATTTCTTTGTCTTCTTCTTCTTTCTAGATCTTCCTCCTCCTGTGCCTATGGAGACGGAGGTGATTATCCTCGAGGAGGAGGACGCGCAGGGCGGCGGCGGCGACGCTCCAGTCGTCGAGGAGGTGGGCGAGGCCGCCGAGCCGGCCGCGCAAGAGACTGCTCCGGCTGCGGACGCAGCGGCCGGGGAGGGGGATGGTGGCCGCACCGCCGACCCGGAGGTGGCGGGAGCATCGGATGCTGCGCCGGCCACCGGTCCCTCCGCCGGCGAGGAGCAAAGGTTCTATCTCGAGGCCCCCAATGGCGTCTTCATCCAGATGCCGTGGGGGTCTTCGTCGCGAGCTCCTGCGGAGGGCGAGGCGTTCGACGGAGAGGTCCTCGCCTCCGCAGGCCTGAAGATCGTCCAGGCGCCCGGTGGAGGTGAGGGGCCCGAGGAGGAGCGATTGCTTCATCAGCTCCTGGCCCTTTATCGGGCCAGGCAAGCAAAGCTCGCTTCCCGGGAGGCTCTTGCCGCCAAGGCCGCGGCAGAGATGGAGAAGCGTGCGGCGGAGCTCAGCGCCGCCAACCAGGCTGCTCTCCGCCAGGTGGCGGAGGAGCGAGAGCGTCTCGCCGGCGAGTACCAAGAGTGGGTACTTGAGAGGGCCGAAGCCGATGAGCAGCAGCGTCTCGCCGGGGTGGAGATGTCCCGGCGAGAGGGAGAGCTCGCGCAGCGGAAAGTTGAGCTGGATTCTCATGAAGAAGACCTTGCCGCTCGCGAGGCTGCCCTTGGCGGGGAGCTGAAGGAGGCGAAGGCCGCGGCGGTTGCCGCGGAGGACGCCAAGAAGGAGCTCGCCGCCAAGGTCGAACAACTGGAGAAGGCGATGAAGGTGAGCGCCGAGAAGGTTGCCGCGCTCATCCTGGAGCGCGAGAAGGATGCTCACACAAACTCAGAGCTCCAGGTGAGTTTATCCCAGAGGGGTGACGAGCTGAAGGCCGCCAAGGATTCCATTGAAGACTTGGAGCTGAAGGTCACCACCCTGAAGGAATCGCTTGATGCTGCCCGGGCCCAGGAGACCAAGTTGAAGGATGAGCTCCGCAAGGAGCGAACCTTGATGGAGAGCGTCAACAAGGCCTCCGAGCTCTTCCGGCAGACTATTGAGGTGTGGACCGAAGAGCTGGTTTCTTCTGCGTCCAACATTGACCAGGAGTTGCTTGCTTTGAAGGTCGAACATCTTATCTACTCGCCGGATCCAGATCTCCCGCACAGCGCCAAGCTCAGCCTCTTCTTCAGAGGCGTCGCTCCGGCTCTTGCAGGTCTCCGGAACCGCATCCCCGCGCAGCTGGCCGAGGAGTCGCGCCGTCTCTGCGCGGGAACTCTGGAGCGGGTGTTGACGAAGATCGTGTACCGTAACCCGGGGATCAATCTCACGAACGTTCTTCGCACCCTGCCGGCAGATGCAGACACGGAGGCCCTGAAGGAGCAGGTCGGCCACATCATCGCCAAGGTGGCAAAGCTTGGCAGGAAGGAAGGCGACCGCGTAGACTAGGGCCCCATTTATCTTTATCTTTTTATTGCTGCACATTATGTTATGAACTCATTAGTCCATTGCGACAAGTTATCCTTGTAAGATATTTGCTTTACTTCAATCAATCAGTGCAATGTTATCTTCCTTGTTTCAATCTTTGACTTTGTATGTTTTTCACCCTACGCTCCCGGGGAGCTTGCCGGCAAGGGGCCCTTGCCGCGAGCGCTGAGTGCTGGACTCTGAGCAGCCTGCTGGCCAAGGTCCTCGCCGGCAAGCAACCTTGCCGCAGCTGGTCGCAACGCACTTAGCTTGCTGAGTGTACTCGGAAACGAGGCAAGGGCGCGACACTTGTCGCAGCTCACTTAAATCGTTGAGTGGACTCGAAAACAAGATAAGGGTGCGGCAAGCTACGGGTAGGTTCCTCCGCGCACAGGTTTTCCATACAAAGTGTGATCGTTCAAGGAAGACAACCAAAATTTAAAATTTGAACTGGTCAAATTCTAACAACTTATCTTTCATATGCTGCTTGCTTATGTTGCTTGCTTCTCGGTAAGGCTCTTCTTACTTGAACAGCACTTTAGTTCCTCCTCCATCTCCTTCCCCCCCGGCAAACTTGTGCGCGAGGAACGTTCCTTCTGCTTAAGAGAAAAGGAAAGGGGGAGGGAAAAAGCATATTGCCTTTCGGCGTAATAGTGCTTACCGTATATCTGAGTGTTGCATCAAATGCCGAACCAAACATGCAAATAGCAAAGAGAAGCATGCAAAAGGCAATCGATGCGAAAACACGAAAACTTTACTGATGCACGGGGTCTGCGCCCGGCTTTGTACAAAGGGTTACATGCAACAGCGGCAAGGCTTATACAAAAGGTGGTTGCCGGAGCGGATCACGGCAACCGCGCCTTAGGGGTGAAACTTGCGAAGATGCTCTATGTTCCAGGAGTTGCTCACCGGTAAGCCTTCTTCGGTCTCGAGGCGGACAGCGCCGGGCCTCGTAACTTGTCTCACCCGATAAGGGCCTTCCCACTTCGGCGTCAACTTGTTGGAATTCTTGGCGGACTGAACACGCCGAAGAACAAGGTCGCCTTCCTCGAGACTCCTGGCCTTGACTTTGCGGCTATGGTAGCGGCGCAAAGCTTGCTGGTATCGAGCAGCTCGTACAGCAGCCTGGAGACGTCCCTCCTCAAGGAGCAATGCGTCATCTTGCCGCAGTTGCTCTTGCTCGAGCTCATCATAAGCGAGCACTCGAGGAGATCCGTATACGAGTTCCATGGGGAGAACTGCTTCTGCTCCATAGACTAGAGCAAAAGGTGTCTGCCCGGTGGCTCGACTCGGTGTCGTTCTGATTGACCAAAGAGCCGCCGGGAGCTCCTCTATCCAATTCCTTCCGCACTTGCGCAGCCTGTCAAAGGTCCTTGTCTTGAGTCCGCGCAGCACTTCAGCATTTGCCCTCTCCGCTTGGCCGTTGCTCCTCGGGTGAGCAACAGAAGCGAAACAGACCTTGGCGCCAAGGTCTTGGACGTACTGCATGAAGGTGCGACTAGTGAATTGTGTACCGTTGTCGGTGATGATCCTGTTAGGGATCCCGAAACGGCAAACAATCGACCTGAAGAACCTGACTGCTGACTGTGCTGTCACCTTTCTCACTGGCTCCACTTCTGGCCACTTTGTGAACTTGTCGATTGCAACGTACAAGTACTCAAAGCCCCCGACAGCACGAGGGAAAGGGCCGAGGATATCGAGCCCCCAGACCGAGAAGGGCCATGATAAAGGGATTGTTTGGAGAGCTTGAGCTGGCTGATGGATTTGCTTTGCATGGAACTGGCACGCTTCACACTTGGTTACTAGTGCAGTTGCATCTTGGAGGGCTTCTTGCCAAAAGAACCCTTGCCGGAAAGCTTTCCCGGCAAGTGCCCTTGCGCCAATGTGGTGGCCGCATATGCCTCCGTGTATTTCTGCCAACAGCTTCTGTCCATCTTCTCTGGAGATGCATTTCAACCTGACACCGTTGAGTCTTCTTCTGTATAGCTCGTTATCCACAAACTGATACATACTTGACTGCCTGGTTATCTTCTCTATCTCTTGAGGGTCGTCGGGAAGTTCTCCAGTTTGCAGAAAATGGACGATCTGCTGCGCCCATGCCGGAGCTCGAGGCTCGACGGCAAGGACTAAAGGCTCGAGGGCCGCTGCGGGAACCCCAGCTTCTACGGCAAAGACCTCTGGTCCTGTCGGAGCTGACGGTCCCCCGGCAAGCTCGCCGGAGCGAGGCTTGTCGGGAACACTTGCTTCAACTGCACAAGCCCGAGGGCTTGCAGGAGCAAACTGTTCCTCAGCGTTGTTGTTGATCTTGGGAATTTTGGCGGCGGGTTCGGGAAGATCCGCCGGCAAGTAGTCGCCGGAGACCAACTTTCTCTTCTTGGACTGCCCAATTGACGGTGTAACTGATGGCTGAGTCAGCTTGAGCAAAAAGGTCCCTGGTTCCACAGGTAACTTCATCGCGGCGCACTTTGAAAGGCCATCTGCAATCTCATTTTGAGCTCTTGGGACGTGCTCCATCTGCAGACCTTCAAAGTGCTCTTCAAGCTTCCTCACTTCATCGACATATGCTTCCATCAAAGGGCTCTGGTAGCTCTTGTTAACTTGCCGGACCACCAACTGAGAATCGCCCCGCACAATCAGCTTTCTGATCCCAAGTTCGGCCGCAATCCTGAGGCCGGCAAGCAAGCCTTCATATTCTGCAGTGTTGTTTGTCGCTTGCTCCCTGGGAAAGTGCATCTGGATAACGTATTTGAGGTGTTCTCTGGTGGGCGCGATGAGTACCACGCCGGCACCGGCGCCTTGTAGCGAGAAGGCACCGTCAAAATACATTACCCATTCACTTGTCGCTTCTTGCACGGGTACACTCGTTTCCTGAACTTCTTCTTCTGGTGTTGGGGTCCACTCAGCGATGAATTCTGCCAAAGCTCGGCTCTGGATGGTTGAAGTACTTTCAAACTTGAGTCCAAAGCTTGACAGCTCCAGTGCCCACTCGACGATCCTGCCTGTTGCTTCTGGATTGCACAATATCCTCTTCAACGGAAAGCGAGTGACCACTGTTATCTCATGGGCTTGGAAGTAGTGGCGCAGCTTCCTCGAGGCCATGAGGAGGCCGAAAAGCAATTTTTGCACACCGGAGTACCTTGATCTAGCTCCCTGGAGAAGGGAACTTACAAAATACACTGGGCGCTGCACCATCTTCTTCCGCACCTCTCCTTGCTCCTGCGCAGAGTCTTCCTTGTCGGGGCCAGAGCTTGTCGGGATAGTCCCCTGCTTGTCGCTAGATTCGCTTGCCGGTGACGCTGATTCCTCGTCGGACTCCCTCTCCGCTACTAACGCAGCACTAACCACCTGGTTGGTTGCTGCTAAGTATAGCAACAACTTTTCCTGTGGTTTAGGTGCGACAAGTATAGGAGTGGAGGACAGGTACCGTTTCAAATCCTGCAACGCCGCCTCCGCTTCCGGAGTCCACTTCATGGGACCTGCCTTCTTCAAGATTTTGAAGAAAGGTAGGGCGCGTTCTGCGGGTTTTGAAATGAACCTACTGAGGGCAGCAACGCAACCTGCAAGCCTTCTGACATCCTTGACGCGCTTCGGGGCTTCTATCTGCTCGATGGCTTTGATCTTGTCGGGGTTGGCTTCAATCCCCCTCTGTGATACAAAGAACCCGAGAAGCTTGCCGGAGGGAACTCCAAAGACGCACTTCTCGGGGTTCAACTTGAGCTGTATCCTGCGCAGGTTCTGAAATGTTTCTTCCAAGTCTTGAATCAGTGTTTCTTTGCTCTTGCTCTTCACCACGATGTCATCCATGTAAGCTTCTACATTCCTATGGATCTGTGGCTCAAAAGCAGTGTACACTACCCTTGCAAAAGTTGAGCCTGCATTCTTCAATCCAAATGGCATGCGGATAAAGCAATAGGTGCCACATGGAGTGATAAATGCAGTCTTCTCTTCATCTTCCTTGGCCATGAAAATCTGGTGATAGCCTGAGTATGCATCAAGAAAACAGAGTAGCTCACATCCGGCAGTGGAGTCAACGATCTGGTCAATGCGCGGCAAAGGGAAGGGATCCTTGGGACATGCTTTATTGACATCAGTGAAGTCTATACACAGTCTCCACTTCCCGTTGGCCTTGCGCACGACGACTGGGTTTGCCAGCCACGTCGGATGGATCACACCTCTAACTAGGCCTGCTGCCTCTAGTTTCTTGATCTCCTCATTGATGAACTCTTGGCGCTCCACGGCTTGCTTCCTCACTTTTTGCTTGATGGGCCGCGCATGAGGACAGACAGCAAGCTTGTGCTCAATCACCTTCCTGGGAACGCCGGGGATGTCAGATGGTTGCCAAGCAAACACATCGACATTCGCCCGCAGGAAGGCGACGAGCGCGCTTTCCTATTTGCTGTCAAGGGCGGCACTGATGGTGAAGGTACCACCAGTGCCATCCTCCTTTGCGGACACCTTCTTGGTTGCCGGAGGAGCAGCCATTCCTTTCTTGCTCTTGCCGGTGGAGCTCGATGGAACGTCCTCGACGGCAGCGCAGCACTCCGAAGAGGTGCGGTTGCCGGAGTGGGTCCCAGAGCACTTGCCGGACTTAATCTTCGTCTTCTTCCCCCCGGGAGCTTCAGCGGCAAGAGTATCCCTTTCAGCCGCAGCTGCCGCATCCCGGTAAATCTTGTCGGCGCAAATAAGCGCATCTTTCTTGTCGCTGTGGACAGTGATGACGCTTATCGGCCCCGGCATCTTCAGCACGTTGTAAGCATAGTGGGAAGCTGCCATGAACTTGGCGAGGGCGGGACGGCCGAGTATTCCATTGTAGGGCAATGGAATATCAGCGACGTCAAAGGTGATGCGCTCAGTCCTGAAGTTGAGCTCCCCGCCAAAGGTCACCGGCAGAGTGATCTTTCCCTTGGGCTTGCTCCTTCCCGGGTTGATCCCTTGGAATGAACCGGTCTCTTCGAGCTCGCCGTCTTGAATCTGGAGCTTCTTGATCACAGCAGAGGAGATCAAGTTCAGCCCGGCCCCGCCGTCAACCAACATTTTGGTGACCTTGAGGTTGCGGATGGTGGGGGAAACCAGCATCGGCAAGCACCCGACCGCCGTGGTGCGGTCAGGGTGATCCTCAAGGTCAAAAACGATGGGCGTGCTGGACCATTTGAGGAGCCTGCGCGACTCCACGGGCGGCTCCGCTGCATTCACCTCACGCACCCACTGTTTCAGCTGGCGGTGGGAGGTGTGCAGGGAGGCGCCACCGTCGACGCACAGGACCTCCGTGGCCTTCTGGAACTCCTGCTCGCTGTTCTCGTCGTCCTCCATGTCTTCATCGTCATCTTCGTCGTTGTCGCGGCCCCGGGGAGGTCGATCTCCTTGCCGCTGCTTGGCCTTGCCGCGGCGTCCTCCCCGGCCGTTGAACGGCCGCTTCTTGCTGGGCTCTTCCCCGCCACCTTGGGCCTTCTCCTTGTCGCGCCTCTCGTACTCAGCTTTTTGCTGCTCGACGAGGTATTCGACGCGCTTGCAGTTGGAAAGATCGTGACCCTTGGTGCGGTGAATCTTACAGTATTGCTTGTCGGAGCTACCCGGCTTGTCGGCCGCCGCCGCAGGGGCAGGCTCCTTGCCGGAGCCGCCAGCCTGCGCTTGCTTGGCGGGGGCCTCCTTGCCGGACTTCTCGACGGCAAGCACTTCCTTCTTGCCCTTCTTCCTGTTGTTCCGCCGCCGGCTCTTCTTCGCCGGGGCGGCGTCGTCGCTGTCGCTTCCCCCTGCGCCAGCATCCTCCCCGGGGAGTTTCCTCCCCTCTTCCGCGCGGGCGCACTTGTCAGCAAGAGCGTAAAGCTCGCCGACGTCCCTGATCTTGGTCATCGCCATCTCCTCACGCATGCGGCGGTTACGCACGTTCTGATGGAACGCGCTGATGACCGCGGCAGGGTGAACGTCGGGGATGTTGTGCTGCACCCGGCTGAAGCGTTGGATATATTTGCGCAGGGGCTCGCCTTCCTTCTGGGCCAAGATGTGGAGATCGCTCTCCTGGCCATGGGGTTTGTGGCCGCCGGTGAAGGCGCCAACAAACTGATGGCAGAGGTCGGCCCAAGAAGAGATAGAGCCTTCCGGCAAGTGCATGAGCCACGAACGGACGTTCGGCTTCAGCACGAGCGGGAAGTAGTTGGCTAGGATCTTCTCGTCGCGCCCCCCGGCAGCTTGCACTGCGATAGTGTAGACGCTGAGAAACTCCGAGGGGTGCGTCTTGCCGTCGTACTTCTCCGGTACGTCGGGCTTAAAGTTCTTCATACTGGGCCACTGGACGCGCCGCAGCTCGCGGGTGAACGCAGGGCAGCCTGCCGCGTACGGCAAATCGCCTGGTTCACCGGGTGCGGGTGCGTCGACAGTGTTCCCAGCTCTCTTGTCGGATTGTCGCCGAGCTTCTCGGCGGCGCTCGATCGTGGTTCGAGCGTCTTCATCTCGCCGGTCGTCGAGGACCTGGCGCTGGTCCCGACGGGCCCGCGGGTCCGACGAGGCTGTGGAGCCGTCGTCGGGGTTGTTCCGGCGGGGCGGCGTCTTCTGCTTCTGCGGCGGGGAGTGCACGCTTGTCGCACCCCCGGCAGTCTTGTCGCCGATAGCCTTCGTCTTCTCAGCCTGCCGCGGCCGTGAGGCCGACGGCTGCTGCGGAGAGTCGTTGTTGGCGAAGTCTATCAGGCTCCGGATAGTGGCCCTCCATTCTTCGGCCTTGTCGGCCGCTGGAGGAAAATCGAGGAGCAGCTGCGCCCTTGCGAGCGCTTCTGCCGGAGTAGTGGGGAACGCGGGCGAACGGTGCGAGGAGCGGGATACGCTCGGACTTCTAACGACGTTAGAAGGAGCGGGGTCCCGCGCCGGCGCCTTCGCTTTGCTTGTGCCCGGACGGGGGTCCGGGGCGTCCCGCGAACCTCCAGTTTGGCCTTGTCCCAGCAAGCGGATACCACCTCCAGTGGTATGGCGCTGCGGGGTCGTCGTGTGCTGTGATGGACGCGGCGCGTCCACGGAGACCGAGGTCCGGTCGTCCGTCTTGTTCTTGGATCTGGTGGCACCGTGAGTGTCCTCGCCGGCGACCACCCTTCCGACGGCGTCTCCCCCGCCCACCGTTGGCTCTGGTGGCGGCGGGTGAGACGCAGACGGGCCTCCGACCTCCGAAGGTTTCTTCTTCGGGGCCATGGAGTTGTCGCTGATGAAGTTGCTGATGAAGCTGGAGAGGTTGATGAAGAATGCGCCCGCGCGAACACCTGATCAGGTTCGCACAACCTCGACGCCCCCTACCTGGCGCGCCAAAGATGTCGGGGGAAACTGTCCGCCACGAACACCTATGGGACCGGAGCCCCTTGTCTGTGCGGTACGAGGGCGGAGGGAGCACAAAGGGCAGATCGAAGCAGACGCGCGGGCAGTTTTACCCAGGTTCGGGCCGCACGGATGCGTAAAACCCTACTCCTGCTTGGTTGTGTATTGAGTGGGGCGCTCGGGAGCTTGAAGAAGCAGCTACACCGTGCGTGAGAGTAATCTAGGTTTCGAACCCCCCTCCACGTTGTGCATGGGCCTCCTTTTATAGTGCAAGGGGTCACCGACAGGTGTCAACGTAGGAGAAAGGGGTAAAAATGTAAAAGAGGTGGTAGTTGTAACAGTGCGGGAACAGTGGAGCTACAGTACAGAACAGTGGTCTATACCTACTTTAACAGTGGGGGACAAGGGCATTTAATGCCCGTCGCCGTCGACCCCAAAAGCGCCCGCCTTAGCGTCTCCGTCCGCCACGGCGACGGATTTATCGCCGTGGTGTGCCACCGTGTACCCTTGGCAGCACAGCCATCCGCCACGCGTCCCCGGTTAGGCCCCAGGGCGACGCGTGGGCCGGTGAGCTGGAGCGCGGGCACACAGCGTAGCCTTCCCGGCAAGCGCCTTGCCGGGGCCTTGATTTTGCCGGGCCCGGGAACTTGCCGCTCCCCGGGCCCCTTGCCGGGGCGCGCATAGCGCCGAGGCAATATCTTCTAATCTTCCTGGCAAGCTCCTCTTGCCAGGGTCTTGTGTTAGTGGAACAGCCTTGAGCCTGGTACGGCCTTCCCGGCAAGCTCCTCTTGCCGGGGTCTCGATCTTCTGTCTTGTATACTTTGTTTTTGAATGGTTTAATAGGAGGCAGGAAGGTCTCCGGCGAGCACGCAGTAAACCTTGCCGCGGGAAGCTGCAACTGCCCGTGCACAAGTTGGGGTACGGGGGTACCCCTACCTTAGTACACCGACACCCGCGCGTCGCCTCTGGCGCACGGGGGAAACCCTAACCACGCCGCCAGCCGGCCCTCCTTGCTCCTCCCCCGCTTCGCCGCCGCCGGAGGGGACACCCCCCGCGTGGTCCTCAGGGAAGGTGGCGGCGGGGCGGTCTCGTCGTTCTCACGCAGATCTCGCGGCGGCCGATGGCGATCTGGCGGCGGCCGGTGGCGCGCGGCGGAGTTCCGCCGGTGGCTGGCGCCTGCTGCCCGTGGGGCGGCGTCCCTCACGGCGGTGGGGCTGCCCCTGAACGGCGTTTGGTGGTGGCCACGTGGCGGCGCGCGGGTGGGCCGGATCTTGGCTTCCGATCTGCGTCCTCGTCGTGGCAGCGCTTGCCGTTGCCTTGAGGCTTGGTCCGGGAGGGGCCGAGCGCCGGTGGTGCTGGCCAGGACGCACGCTGGCAGCGCCCTACTTCATCCCGGGTCGTCTCGCTGGCCAATGGTGGTGGTCATCTTCTTCGTCAGAGATGGTCGGCCAGAGGCTTGGTGATCGGATCTCGAGATCCATCGTCTAGTCCCGGCTGCGAGTTGAGGAAACATGGTTACCGGTGAAAACCGAGCCGTTGGCAGGCGATGGCGGCGTTCTACGCCGTTACCTTGATGGAGGCATCGTCGTGTAACTACTGTCGACCCACTTGTGCTGCTCTGGGGGAAACCCTAGGATCTCGTGTTCCAGATCGGACGATGGCGGCACTGCGGTGTCGTTTCTCTCTTGGGAGCATCGTTTGTGGAGCAGCGCCGGAAGTCAGAGGCAGGAAGTGGAGCGGCTTCGTCTTGCACGGAGCTTCGGTGGAGATGTCAAGTCATGCCTGACCGACAGGTGCTACGCTTTGTCATGCCTGGTCGGCAGGTGCTACGCACGACAGATTCTCCTAAGACTTCAAGCTGTGTCGGCTGGTGGTACTTGGCAGCATGGTGCTGAGGTGTATCAGTGGCGACCGCGACGTGCTCAGTTGTTTGCGCGCAGGGAGGAGGTGCCGTTGGGCGCCGTGGTGGCGTCGACGATAGTTAGACCGAGCAAGGTTGATGCATCAGTACAGTTCTGAAGATGGAGCGGCGGCAGTTGGCGGTGGCGGCCTCTGAGAGCACGCCGGACCAGCGAGACCCATGCCCGGCAGGCGTCCTGGATGGGTTCTCAGGTCTTAGATGTTAGGTTTGGCTGCGATGTCTGTTTGGTTTAAGGCCCAGGCTATCTGCGCCCCTTCATCAACTGGATAGGTGTAGCGATAGTTTGTTGCTTAGACGGCGGCTTTAGTCTTACTGCGATATTACTTTGTAAGGTCTTGTGAGAATAATTAATAAAGTGGCCGTATGCATCGCCCAGATGCAGAGGCAGGGGGTCATCCTCCTTTTCTAAAAAAAAAAAAAAAACGCCAAGCACACGACTTTGCAGTTACCGGTCCGCCCACAGGTTCTCCTCCTCTTCGCCAAAAACGCAAATCTCCCCTGCTGATGTTGCGTCACAAAAGCTGCATGTTAGTCTACATCAAATCAGCGTCTCAATCCTGTGCAAATTCTACCCTTTGGTGCAATGCTTCAGGATGTAATTTGTGCAATTCTACTCTTCTAAAAAAATAACCAAGAAACGCAACAACTTTCTTGCAATAAGGTGGTGTTATGCTCCGAAGAAACTAAGCAAGGGACCAACTGCCTAACATTGTGCACTAAAATAGAAGTAGTATCCAGTAACCATGCCACCATTAAAGTTAGGTCGGCGCCCGGATGCAAGAGAGGAAGAGGAAAACGGCGACAGAGAGAGAGCGCGCTAGGGTTCTGGCCCAACCACCGGTCTCCTCGGCTTTACCCAAGAGGCCGCCACACGCGAAGCGATACGCAAGGGAGGAATGCGAAATGCCGGTAATGCCCTCCGCGGGCAACGAAATTTCCAGGCGGTGGCATGCCATCCCGCACACGAGGCGCCGAGCGGGCGCACCTAACCCACTCGCTCATTGACCACCATGGCCCACAGCGCCCTGGGCCCGCCTGTCATCGTGCACAAGGGCATCTGACCGGGTGAGGAATGGTACGCACTGTTCATTGATTGTCACATCATGGATGATCAAACGGCCAGGATTCTCCCATCTGTAGATCGAACGGTCGGGATGCTTTCGGACGCTGGATCCAACGGTCCATAGGGCACATGCTCTTAGAAAGCTCCATAGGAGGCCACAATGTAACAATGGGATTGCCCAACGTGCCCCCCTTGCTGCTACTGACCTGCCGCGGCTGCGGTGGCCCCACCCCTCAACGCCCCCCTGCTGCTCCTGACCTGACCTGCCGCGGCTCCGGCGGCCGCACCCCTCAACGCACGTCGCCTGTCCAAGGTAAAATCCGCCGCGCCTGGCCCCTACGCCGAGCACCCCTAATCATTGGATCTTTCACATTTTATTTCCATAGGAAACCATGCCGGATTTAGATAGCGGCGATGATTTCTGTGATGGCCAGAGAAGCAAGGCCGAACAAGCTGCGGCCCAATCATCAGTTAGCAAGCGTTGTCAGGCAGGGAGTCGATCCGATGCTCTCCGCCCAACATCAAATCTAGATGCTCTGTCAGGCATGTTGTTTCTGTTATTGATGGTTTCAGCGAGTACAAACAATGGTTAGTAAAAGAAATAGGCTTTGGGGGTTGCTTGAGCTGCCAATAATTCAGAAGATTAATCTGAAGCTGAGCATTTGGACCATGAGCAAGGTGGATGTGCTGAGCCATGCAATTGTTTTCAATGAAAAAAAATTGCTGCCGTTTAGGCCGGCCTATGTGGCTAAGGTTTTCTGAATCCCATGTGGAAAATAGGGATGTCCATGGTCCAGATGGCAATATCAACGAAGAGTCCATTTCAATTATAATGAAAACACTTGGCATGGATCAATCTGCAGCGCACAGCTTGTGCGCAGCTGAAGATTCTTTGAAAAGAAATACTCCCTCCGTTCCAAAATAGATGACACAACTTTGTACTAACTTTAGTACAAAGTTAGTATAAAGTTGGAGTGTGGTTTTCAGTAGCTCAGGCTACGTGGTACCCTTTATCTCAGGCTATAATATTTTTAGTAAAAAAATTCTCATTTTGTATATTTATATCTGACCAAAAAATCTGAAAGTTTTTTCACACATTGATGTTCTGATATTTGTTCGATCTACATAGTTTGAAATTCATATGTTGTGTCGTTTGAGAGAAATAAAAAAGAAAAATCTTCATGCTGTTAGTTAGTTGAAGAGTACAGATCTCAAAGCAAGGCTGTAGGGTTGAGGATAAGAGATTCCATGTAGCCTGAGGTTGTGATAAAATTGGATCATCTATTTTGGAACGGAGGGAGTATAACTAAAGGGTGAAGCAAGCTGGAGGAAGATTGCTTCCAAATTGCTTTTGTAATCTTCATGCCGGGCCACATTCCGGAACCGTCGTTCACACATGACTACAAGAGCATCGATTTCTGGGGTGCACTCGCTAGCTCCGAAGAAATAGCGCGGTTTAACTGCTGTGCGTGCTGCAATGCTTTTTTGATGCAGTCACAAAGCTAAAGATTGATTTAGAGAATGGTGTAACAACAGCCAACATCGCCGGCTGTCATTTGTTCTTGAAGGTTAGTACCGGCTTCTCTCTTCCAGCAAGACCATGATAAAGTTTTTTTTTTCTTTGAAAAGGGGCTTGATCCCCTGCCTCTGCATCAAAGTGATGCACACGGCCATATTATTAAAAGTCAAACAGGTCCAACAAAGGTCTTACAAACTCCGAATACAAAGGGAAACAGGACCGCCATAGCCGGCAGGCAAAAGACAGATAAGCTAAGCACCTATCATATTACATGACCGCCATCCAAACCGGTTGTCACTAGTAGACAAAGGGCCATTTATCCTGGTTCATAAGGGCCATTAGTCCCGGTTGGGGAACCGGGACTAAATGGTCGATACAAATGCCCTAGACCATTAGTTCCGGTTCTTATACCAAACGTGACAGATGGTATTCCACGTGGCCACTGCGGCTTGCCCAGGCAGGGGGGCCTTTTGTCCCGGTTGCTAGCACCAACCGGGACAAATAAGCTTCCACGCGTCAGCAGTTCAGTGGCTCGGGTTTTTGTTTTTTTTTTGAAAGGGGGGAGGGGGTGTGGGGGGTTTTGTAGGGTTAGTTTAGGGGTTTCATATATTGTGTTAGCCCGCTAATAGAGAGAAGTGTCCTCTCTTATCTCCTACTTGGTCGACGCTACGTTCTATATATATACGTATAGATCGGAGGACTCGACACGGTAGCTAGTAAGCAAATGAAGGAAACCATTAAGTACAGAAGATCGACATCTCTCCTTCTTCGAGAGAGATAGGTCGAACAACAAGTTTTTGTATATCTATCCGACGCTACTGGCTGCATACATACAATATCAGATCTCTTACTACAATTCCCTAACATCCTAAATCATATTTCAGATGGAATTCTCCAGCTTTATTGATGACGTGATCAAGAAAGAATCCCGCCAATTCCTCTTCAATTGCCCATATGCGATCTTGTGGTAGGAGTTCATCCCGCATCTGCCACATCTAATTTGAAGAAGGGATCAATACATATATATATATATATATATATATATATATATATATATATATATATATATATATATATATATATATATATATATATATATATATATATATATAGGACTCCTTTTCTGTACTCCTGTGAGTATGTACTCCCATCCTCAATATACCTCATATACGCATTAATTATATATATGTTGATTATACGATCTTCTGTTTCCTTCGTTTGCTTTACTAGCTAGCTACCTAGCTAGCGTGTCTAGTCCTCTCTATACGTATGTGTAGTACGTAGCGTCGACCAAGCACGGACATAAGAGAGCACACTTCTCTATATTAATTAGCTAGCTAAACACAATATGAAACACCTAAATTAACCCCCCAAAACCTCCAACCCCCCCTCCCCTTTCAAAAAAAAACAAAAACCACTGCCACAGAAATGCTGACGCGTGGATGCCTTTTGGTCCCGGTTGGTGCCACCATCCGGGACCAAAGTCCCTCCTGCCAGGGCTCGGCGCACAGGCCACGTTGACACCCATCGGCCCCGGTTCTGGATTGAACCGGGACTAAAGGGTCAGAGCATTAGTACCGACACTTTTGTCCCGGTTCAGGAACTGGGGCTAAAGGCCCAAACGAACCGGGTCTGATGACCCTTTATCTACTAGTGAGGGGGGGAGGATACAAATGTTCCTATGGCGCCCGGTGTCAATCCGGATGCGCCAGACCCTCTGGAGGGAGCACTACAAAGTGCTTCCGTCATGGAGGAGCACCGCACCATGGGTGCAGTGATGAAGAAGATTCAGTCCGTCAAAGGCGGACTAAATGAAGCCTTCAACAGCCTACTAACAGGCTTCGAGGTATGCAATGTAATGTTCTTTATGAAACTTTATTTATTTTATATGCACATATATAGCCAGTAGCCCCTGATGCTTAGTGTGATTCTAGACAAAATTGGATGAAGTATCTATAATATAGCATATTATAAAGCTAAACTATATGCTTTTGCATTTGAACAGGCTTCACTAGTTACAGCAACTGCATAAGCTGCAGAAGTTACCGAACTAAAACGGAAGCTCTCGGAGGCCAATGGAGACATCGACCGCGTCCACTAGCGTTTGGATGAAACACAAGGTATGCAGATTTCAAAAAATCGAGATGTCAAGAAGACTAATAATATTAACTGAGTATGAGTATAAACTCTTTGTGATATTCTGTATTAAATAGTTGGCGCCACTGAGCTCGAGGCTCTCAAGGGCGACCTCACCAAGGCCAAGAAGGATGCCGAGGCGAGCAAGGCAACCGCTGACAATGCGGTTGCCGATCTAGAGCCGAAAAGGCCGTGTGCCAAAAGCACGAGGGTCGGGTCCCCGAAGTCGAAATTGAGCTAAACGATGCTATTCGCAAATGCGAGGCATTGGAAGAAAAAACTTCGGAACAAGCATCCGAGCTCATTGTGGCAGTCAATACTGCCCAGGAGGCGCGAAGCGAGTCGCGTAATGTCTGCGAGGAAATCAGGCAGGTGCGGGAGATAGCATCTGGTAAGACTTTTCTATTACAGAGCATCTTCGGAGGGCGGAAGTACCTTGGGCTGACACGGTTATGGAGTTCTCCAGGCCTGTTTGCGGATCTCCCGAGGAGCAGTGCTGACGCCACCCAATATTTCGGAGCCCAGGAGGGGAACAACACGGAGAAGCTGTTCTGGTCGCAGTTCAATGCGCCAAAACATTTGGTGCCCCTCAATGACTAGATGAAGCATCTGGTCGAGCTGCACAACATGGCGGGTTCGGCCATGAAGGACTTGATAGTCTGGCTATGGCCCGCTGAGCCAATCCCAAGTAGCTACTTCGGATTGGTGAAGCGGCTCGTCGAAGCAAGTCCGCGGGTCGACGCGTTGAAGCGTTCAGCTTGCATAGAGGGTGCTCGGATGGCCTTCGCCCGTGTGTAAACGCACTGGGCGAAGAGGAAGGCGCAGGACATAGCCACTGCTGGCCCACCCGAAGGCAAGGAGCACCGCAAGCCAGAGAGATACTTTGAGGATGTCATAGAAGGCGCCCGCCCTGTAGAAGGCCAGTGCTCGAAGGATATTATCTTTGATTAATTGTATCCGGTTGTGAAGACTTAAGCTTATGAACTGATGTATATATAATTTTTGCGCTATTATAATGTGAGCGACTTTCACCTCCTATGTGGCCGTTTATTTAAATCAGAAAATTTCCAGTCGTCGTCTTCAGCCCCCATGTAAATATTACAGGGGTGTTCGATCATATGCATAAACACTCTTTATCCAACGTCTTGGTCCATGTAGGAGGTGTATGCGAAGCGAACCAGGCAATCAGACTATGCGGCTTTATTGCTTTCACTTAGCAATAGGAGTTTGAAAGTGGGACTAAGAACTAGCCCATGGTGCGTATATGGTGTTTTTGAATTAAGGTATCTACCCTTCGTATAACATGGGGTAGATCTCCATCGATCGTAGTATGACATTAAGTCACCGGATCGCAGACCAGATTCTTGCCTATCATGATAGTCAGTTTTTGGCTTTCTCTACTGAGGTACTTGACCGGACGAACCAGAAATACAATCGCGGTAGTTCTCCCTTTACACCCTAGCCGAACAATCGGGAACGTAAGGGTAAGCACAGGAGTTGGGCAACCCAATTATTGACCCAAGACATGATTCAGAACTGATGCGTATAAAGCAATATCCGGGACACTGAACCCTCCCTATAGGTGTCGGAATTTTCAACATATACCGGGACGAATACGGCCCCTGTTAATGGAGCTTGTTGTCAAGGCACATGTGCCAATCTGACATGGGGAGAGAAACACAGATGGTGAGAGAATAAAAATCCAAACACAATATGAACCAAGTTGCTTCTATAATATCCCGTTCTAGTACGGCGAGCCATATACTTACAGATAATGTCGATAACTTCCTTTGACATTTTACATGCCAGAAAAGTATAAAACAAAAGGAGATAAAAGGTTTACACAGGGTCTTAATCTAAAAAGAAACCTTAGCACGGGGCCCTGCTGCACGCTTGCGCTGCTTTCTCCTTTGTGATGTGTCCTTGAAGGGGGGGGGGGGGG
>LR738713.1:868750380-868777291 GCA_902687465.1 Secale cereale
GGGGGGGTTAATGCCATCTGTAAAAAAACTGGAAAAAAGAATCCAGTGTGGCCGTAAACAAAGCTGGTTCATTTAATGAATCTTAGAAGATAATTTTAGAGTCTGAATAGGATTTAGTTGAACTATGGACTATTTGTATGCAGTGTGCCCCCAGCACCGCCCAAGGAGTTTTAAGGGCATAATTGTGTACACGAGGCCCATATGCTACCACCTTATGGGACGGTCGATGGGGGCGTAGCTTCTAATCGAGCTCAGGTTCATCTGAGCTACCTCACTGAGGCGTATGCTGGACACGTTTAGCTGTGTTCGTGGTCTTAACGACCGATAAACTGTTCAGCTTGAATATGCCATTTTGGACTTCGGCTGCTAGGGCCGTAGTGTCCTCCTCCGAACGAAGAGAGCGCTCCATATTTCCGTTGACCGTGATGACACCACGTGGTCCAGGCATTTTTAGCTTTAAATAAGTGTAATGCGGGACTACAATAAAGCGGGCGACGGTCGTTGTTCCGAGTAGTGCATGATAGCTACTTTAGAACGGAGCTATGTCAAAGATTAGCTCTTCGCTTCATAAGTTATCGGGAGAGCCGAATATGACCTCCAATGTTAAAGAGCCCATGCAGCGGGCTTTTACACCCGGTATCACTCCTTTAAAGGTCGTGCTGCTTGGCTTGATTCTTGACGGGTGTATCCCCATCTTGCGGACAGTGTCCTAGTATATTAGATTGAGACTGCTACCGCTGTCCATAAGGAGTCGAGTGAGATGGTATCCATCGATTATTGGATCGAGCACTAGGGCAGCCGAACCCCCATGATGGATACTAGTTGGATGATCCCTGCGATCAAAGGTGATCGGACAGGCCGACCATGGGTTGAATTTGGGGGCAATAGGCTCAACGGCTTAGAACTCTCGGAGTGCGCGCTTGCGCTCGCTCTTTGGGATTTGAGTGACATAGATCATGTTCACTGTTTTGATCTCCGGTGGAAATTTCTTTTGTCCCCCAGTGTTTGGCTGGCGAGGTTCGTACTAGTCTTCGATCTGAGGTCCCTTTCTCTTGTGTTCGGCGTTGAGCTTGCCGGCCTGATTGAAGACCCAACAACTACGGTTGGCATGGTTCGCAGGTTTAGCCGGGGTGCCATGGATCTGGCAGGGCTTGCCTAATATTTTGTCCAGGCTAGATGGACTATCTTTGTTGCCTTTAAATGGCTTCTTCCGTTGACCGGGTCTAGAGCCATTGAATTCGGCGTTTACTACTGTATCATCTGGGCTTCCATCATTATTCGACGTTTCTTTTCGTTATGTCATGGCTTTCCATTGCCATCCCTGGCTTCGGATGTACCAGGGTCGCTGGTGCTGCTACGAGCTAACCAGCTATCCTCACCCGCGCAAAAATGGGTCATGAGTGTAGTTAGGGCTACCATTGTCCTCGACTTTTCCTGGCCGAGGTTTCTAGCTAGCCATTCGTCCCGGACACTGTGCTTGAAGGCCGCTAAGGCTTCGGCGTCCGGACAGTCGAAGATTTGGTTCTTCTTAGTGAGAAACTGATTCTAAAGCTTACGGGTGGACTCCCCGGGTTGTGGATTATGTGACTTAGATCGTCAACATCCGGGGGCCGGGCATAGGTCCCTTGAAAATTGGCCCAAAAAGCATCCTCAAGTTCTTCCCAACTTCCAATGGAGTTTTCTGGGAGGCTGTTCAGGCAGTGCCGAGCTGGTGCTTTCAGCTTGAGGGGTAAGTATTTGATGGCGTGGAGATCATCTCTACGAGCCATGTGGATGTGAAGAATAAAGTCATCTATCCAGACAGCAGGATCCGTCGTTCCATCATACGCCTTGATATTTACGGGTTTAAACACTTTTGGAAATTCGTGATCCAGCACCTCATCGGTGAAGCACAGAGGGTGTGCGGCACGCCTGTATTTTGCTATATCGTGGCGTAGGTCCGACGGTTATGTTGTTCGGTATTGGCTCCGAAATGGTATATGACCGGCATATTCGGCTTCATAACCGCCGTCCCGTGCGGGAGCACGGTGCTTGGATCCGTAGATGGATCTGGTCTTGCCAGCCTTTTTGTTCAGGTCCTCACGTAGATCGTGTTTCAGGCCCTGAGCCGTGGCTTCCTTTCCTTTACGGGGAGGGGGTGCAGGCTTGTGTACGTCGTTGCTAGCCACTCTGTCCCGTCCTCAGCGTCTAGCACTTCGTTCCATCTATTGTTGAGTGTATCATGTGCGGCTTTAAGCCGCGGCTTCTGCTTTTTCAGACTCCTTGTGGTCTCAATAAGCCTCTGATGGAAGCGCTTTTTTTCTAAGGGTTCGTCTGGGACGATTAATTCGTCGTTGCCTAGGCTAACATCCTCTTCAAAGATAGGTTGATAATTGATGTCTTCGGCATCGCTGTGATCAGACAGCGGTCCCGGACTGTGTTCGCCGTCCTCTCGCTCGTCCTGCTCCATCGCTGGATCTGTGGAGTCCTCGGCTTGGTCCGGATTATCACTGTCGTCAGTGACAGTTTTGCTATCTTTCCCTATATGGGATCGAGATCAGCGCTTCTGACACCAATGCTTGGGAGGTTCATCGACATGCTTATCCTATTTGGGATCATTATCGCCGTAATCCTCCTTCTCTTTAAGTGTGTCCACCATATATACATCGAATGAAGACGTAGCCGTCCATCGCCCGGTTACGGGCGAGTTTTGGTCTAGATCTGCTTCGGCTTCGAGGTCTATCCCTTTGAAGTCTTCGGAAGCATAGTCAAGTAGATCAGTTAAATCTTCGACCATGGTTACCAAGTGGGTGGTGGGTGGGAAGCGAGATTCTCCACCATCAGCCTCCAGTTCAAACCGAATATAATTCGGCTACGAGTCCCTTACTAAGGAGAGGAATTTTAATGAATTTAGCACAATGCCTAAAGGTGAGTGCCGGAAGATATCAGCGGAGCTGAATTCGATGATAGGCATCCAATCAAGCTCGAAGGACGCAGATGCACATTGTTCGGAACATGTAGCTGGAGACGTGTCCGAAGTTCCGGTAACACAGATCCCGCTCAAGCGTGGGTCTATGTGCGGCTCCAGCGCCGCTGAGTCTGTGGCTTCCGTGGCGGGGTTGAGCTTCCCGACCTCGGGTGACGCGATCTGCTCTGGATCTAGGGCCAGAGCAGTTACAGGTGCTATCCCCTGGATGTGGTCCGATGACAGATTTAGGTCATGTTGATCATGGTGGCAGGGAGCGGTCGCCATGGGCTCGAATCCGTCGAAGATCAAGTCTCCGCGCCGCGGATATCAGCAACGTAGTTCAAGCTTCCAAACCAGACCTGATGGCCAGGGGCGTAGCTATCAACCTGCTCAAGGTGGCCTTCTGTGTTGGCACGGAGCGTGAAGCCGCCAAACACAAAAAGCTGGCCGGGAGGGAAGATCTCCACGACGGTGGTGTGCTACTTCTCGATCTTGCGTTGTATTTCCTCGAAGAGGAAAGGGTGATGCAGCACAGTAGCGTAAGTATTTCCCTCATTTTTTGAGAACCAAGGTATCAATCCAGTAGGAGACCACGCGCGAGTCCCTCGCACCTGCACAAACAAATAAGAACTTCGCAGCCAACGCGATAAGGGGCTGTCAATCCCTTTACGGTCACTTACGAAAGCGAGATCTGATAGAGATGATAATTTATATTTTTGGTATTTTTTATTATAAGAACAGGAAGTAAAAGCGGAAAAAGTAAAGTAGGCGTAGATTGATATGTTGAGAATAGAACCGGGGGCCATAGTGTGTTCTAGTGGCTTCTCTCATGATAGCGATATTCTACGGCGGGTAAACAAATTACTGTCAAGCAATTGATAGAAAAGTGAATAATTATGAGACTATCTAGGCATGATCATTATATATAGGCATCATGTCCGAGACAAGTAGACCGAAACGATTCTGCATCTACTATTACTCCACACATCGACCGCTACCCAGCATGCATCTAGAGTATTAAGTTCATAAGAACAGAGTAACACCTTAAGCAAGATGACATGATGTAGAGGGATAAACTCAAGTAATATGATATAAACCCCATCTTTTTATCCTCGATGGCAACAATACAATACATGTCTTGCTGCCCCTGCTGTTACTGGGGAAGGACACCACAAGATTGAACCAAAGCCAAGCACTTCTTCCATTGCAAGAAATATAGATCTAGTAGGCCAAACCAAACCAATAATTCGAATAGACTTGCAAGGATATTTAATCATACATAAAAGATTTCAGAAAAGAATCCAATATTGTTCATAAACCCACAATTCATCGGATCTCAACAAACACATCGCAAAAAGATTACATCGTAGATCTCCTCGAAGATCGAGTAGAACTTTGTATAGAGATCCAAAGAGAGAGAAGAAGCCATCTAACTAATAAATATGGACCCAAAGGTGTGTGGTAAACTACTCACAACTCATCGGAGATGCTATGGTGTTGATGTAGAAGCCCTCCATGATCGATGACCCCTCCAACGGAGCTCCGGAACAGGTGCCAAGATGGGGTCTCACGGGAACAGAAGGTTGCGGCGGTGGAATTAGGGTTTCGTCTGTTGCCTCGATGTTTTCAGGGTATGAGAGTATATATAGGACGAAGAGGCACGTCGGGGGGTCAACAGGTGGCCCACGAGGGTGGGGCGTGCTCCCCCTGCCCTCGTGGCCACCTGCTTCGCTTCCTGGCATGTACTCCAAGTCTCTCGTGTTGATATTGTTCCAAAAATAATTCTCCCGAAGGTTTCATTCCGTTTGCACTCCGTTTGATATTCCTTTTCTGCGAAACACTAAAATAGGCAAAAAAACAGCAATTTGCAATTGGCCTTAGGTTAGTAGGTTAGTCCCAAAAATAATATAAAAGTGTATAATAAAGCCCATTAAACATCCAAAATAGAATATATAATATCATGGAACAATAAAAAATTATAGATACGTTGGAGATGAATCATGTTGTCGTCGTTGTTGACGAAGCGATCCATTGGTCCTTCGATCAACGACATAGTGGAGCTCTCAATGAAAGCACCAATGTCGGTGTCAAAACCGGTGGATCTCGGGTAGGGGGTCCCGAACTATGCGTTTTTAGATCGATGGTAACAGGAGACAAGGGACATAGTGTTTACCCAGGTTCACGCCCTCTCGATCGAGGTGAAACCCTACTCCTGCTTGATTGATATTGATGAATATGAATACAAGAGTTGATCTACCTCGAGATCGTAATGGTAAACCCTAGAACTCTAACCAGGATGATTGCTATGAATCAACAATTGTTGTTCAGCCTCTACGGACTAAACCCTCTAGTTTATATATGCACCGGAGGGCCCTAGGGTTTGTACATGACAATCTTGCAGAGGAAGGAAAGATTACACCCGAACCAAAAACCTGCCATTATACGCATACAGGAGTTATATCCGGATACGAGAGACGATCTTCAGCAATGATCTTCACGGCCCACCAGTCTGTCCCACAACGAGTTATCCGGCCACACGAGGACCCCTCAGTCCAGAACTCCCTCACCGGCCCCACCCACTTATGTATTTGACCAGTGAATAGAGGATTTAATAGTTCATTTATGTGGTCTTGATTCCGGAACCCTGGAGAACTCTTTATTACTCAAGCATCGTTCTTACTAACTTACCATCTTTTATTTACTAGTTTTACTCTTGTTAGTAGTTTAGTTGATCACCCTTTTTGTTCCAGTTTCACTAGCAACTTATAGAGTAGTCTATGGACTGGTGCAAGCATCTCGCAGTTGGAATTTACGCTTTGATGAGGTGATCAAAGCATATGGTTTTACACAGACTTTCGGTGAAGCCTGTATTTACAGTAAAATGAGTGGGAGCTCTGTAGTATTTCTAATATTATATGTGGATGATATATTGTTGATTCGCAATGATATAGATATTTTGGATAGAATAAAAGGATACTTGAATAAGAATTGTTGTCATATCTTTTTCCTTCGAGCTCTGTTTTGGACCATATCTTCATGTCATTCAATATTTCTTCATGAATTGTCCAAGTGACCAATGTTGTGTTTGTTAACTTGCAATATTTATATGTGGGACTCGCAATTATAGAAGATGTCGAAGATAGTATATTTATATGTGAAATCTCTCTCCCTTCAATATTCTTTCATGAATTGTCCAAGTGACCAATGATGGGTTTGTTAACTTCCAATAAATTTTACCACTATACTTCATATATGTTAAGTCATTATTACCCTTGGGACAAGCAAATGAAACATGTATAATTTCAGAATTATGATACTAAATTCATTCAAAACTTTACTCTTAGAATAGAAGTGCAGCACAAGAGTAAATGACAAACTACTCAAAAAGATGTAAATGAAGATAAAGAGCAGTTCAGTAAATAAGTAGCTATGTGAGCACTCCCTCAATTTCAAACTTTTAGATCTAAGTATTTTATCAAGCAGTGAACAAAACAGAAAATAGAAGGACACTCCAAGAGTAAAACATATCATTTGAACAAATAAAAACTTATGCTCAACCAAGACTAACCAATAGTTGTTGAAGAAGAGAGGTGGGATGCCTACTGAGGAAACCCCAAGCATAGGTCCTTCAGACTTCTTTAAATATTAACTTGCGGAGAATCGGGGATCCCCATTGTCGGTGTCAAAACCGGCGAATCTCGGGTAGGGGGTCCCTAACTACGCATCTATGGATCGATGGTAACAAGAGACAAGGGACATAGTGTTTACCCAGGTTCGGGACCTCTCAATCGATGTAAAACTCTACTCTTGCTTGATTGATATTGATGAATATGATTACAAGAGTTGATCTACCTCAAGATCATAATGGCTAAACCCTAGAAGTCTAACCAGGGTGATTGCTATGAATCAGCTATTGTTGTTCAGCCTCTATGGACTAAACCCTCCACTTTATTTATGCACCGGAGGGCCCTAGGGTTTGTACATGACCATCTTGCAGAGGAAGGAAAGATTACACCCAAACCTAAAACCTGACATTACACGCATACAGGAGTCCTATCTGGATACGAGAGACGATCATCAGCAATTATCTTCACGGCCACCAGTCCATCCCACAACGAGTTATCCGGCCACATGAGGACCCCTCAATCCAGGACTCGCTCAGTAGCCCCTGAACCTGTCTTTGATGATGATGAGTTTGGCTTCTGTATTGTCTTCGTCATTGCAAGGCGGGTTCCTTCTTCCGAACATATCGAGGCACTATCTTTTGCAAAAAGTGTACTGTGTTCGGTTCTGCATGGTTAGTAGAACCCTTAGCCTTGAAGGCAAGGAATCGATAGAAAACAAATAGTGTGTCTTTACTGACAACTTTTTGGTGGAGCGTCGCGTCCATCCCACTAAAATATCGAACCATTTTACTTGGTTTTAGTTTCACGTTTCGAGGTATAACCCCACTGACACGTCTTTGTTAAAACAAAGATCGTGCCCGCTTACTATGGGATCCTTATCAATGTGACGTGAGCATCCAAACCGACATTACACACGATCGCTTTGGGAATCGGTGATGTTTATGGCTGAAGTGGGGGGGGGGGACATTCTGTATTCACAACGTTATAAAAGGATATCAATCCCTTCCTCAAGCCCTAGCTCTCCATCTTCCTAGCCCCAGCATCCTCATCTCTTGCGCCCGCAGTTCTTTGTTCCTCAACCACCACTTCTTTCCCCGGCAACGGCTGGATCCAGTGCCAGAGGCAAGTGGGAGGCCTCCACGGTCATCGAGAAGACTGTGGAGGATCTCTGGAGCACGAGATACCTCGCCGCCAACATCGCGCACCGAGTCCCCGCCCAGGATCAGGTGATTCCCTTCCCGGAGGTGGGTGAGAGAGTCGTGTTCCCCTCACACTTCGTTAGGGGGCTTCATTCCCTCTTCATCCCTTTGTACGGGGTCTACTTTTTTTCTACGGGCTGGATTTCCATGATCTAACCCCAAATTCAATCCTTCACATCTCCACTTTCATAGTGGTGTGTGAAGCTTTCCTCCGCGTTCCCCCACACTTCGGCCTATGGATCAAGACCTTCAATGTGAAGCCGAAGGTGGTGGACGGGCAACATAAGGAGTGCTGGGGTGCTATGATAAGCTAGCTCCTGAATGCAACCTGTCCAAAGGGGTTGTTCGTGGATACGAACAAGGTTTGGTAGCAGGATTGGTTCTATATCACCAAGACCTGCAACGCTGAATGGGCGGCTGCGCCTGCTTTCAGATCTGGACCCCGGAGAGGTTAACCTCCTGGACCGATAAGAGTCCGAACTAGGGGTCTTAGATTGAGGTGGCGGCTCTCCAAGGCAGCGTGTTAGGCATGATCACCAAAGGCTACCAACTCACAGCTTTGGTTCAGGTAATGTTGGCCCGACTTGTCCTTCCTTGCCAATGCCGGGACTCCTCTTTATGGGAGTTTGATCCGGCACGAGCCCGGCCTTTGAAGCATCTATACGGCTCCACGCACGAAGAGATCTGGAAACACCTCTACAAGATCCAGAAGGAGTGGCCAAAGTAAACTTAGGAGTCAGGCTATAGCACTGCGTTTACCACAGTAGAGGTAATGAAAAACTCCGCCGAACATATATTCCCTCCTTATTTTAATGATAATAGGAATTGGAGTTTTTACATGATATACAGAGCTGAATGAAGAATGTAGTTCGCATCAAGTGTCCGGCCCCTTTGCCAGAAGACCCAGACATGCCTCAACTGTTGGCGATGCTGGTTCTGGCGCCGTACAAGGCGCCGGACAAGAAGCCGAAGAAGAAAATCAAGGAGGACAAGAGCGGTCCCCTCCCCGCGGACGTGAAGTCCGAGGAGATCAACATCCTCTCCTCCGAAGAGGAGGAGGATGATGAAGAAGAAGAATCCCCTGCCCTGGGCAAGGGGAAAAAGAGGGGGTCCCTTGCTGACGCAAGCAAGACCGCGCCCCGGAGGAGGCAAAACCTCCCCGCCCGTTCGGACTCATCGTCCGAACAGTTCTTTGTGGTGAAGCCTAGGGAGAAGCCCCTAGCCGAAACGTAAGTTGTTCGGATATATTAAATTCTGCACCTTGTTTATTCAGCATATCAGTGCTTTTTCAGTATCTCTCACCTGCTGACTTACAGCCCTCCCCAAGCACTCCCCAATGATTCCTTATCGGAGGGGAACTCTCTACTGTTTGGAGTGACGAAGAGCGACCCACTGGTCCAAGCTCCATCGCCCGTGACCCATGGGGACACCGAAGTGTCCTCCCAGCATGTGTCTCCTGCTAAAGGAGATGGGGGCGGGGCAGGTGATAAGGTGACCGAGGGTAACACCTCGGCAGTCGCAGACCATGAAGAGACAGTCCGGGGCAGGATACAACTGTTCCTACGGCGCCCGGTGTCAATTCGGAGGGGCCAGACCCTCTGGAGGGAGCACTACAAAGTGCTTCCGTCATGGAGGAGCACCGCACCATAATGGGTGTGGTGATGAAGAAAATTCAGTCCATCAAAGGCGGACTAAATGAAGCCTTCAACAGCCTACTAACAGTCTTCGAGATATGCAATGTAATGTTGTTATGGAACTTTATTTATTTTATATGCACATATATAGCCAGTAGCCCCTGATGCTTTGTGTAATTCTGAACATAATCGGACGAAGTATCCGTAATATAGCATATTATAGAGCTAAACTGTATGCTTTTTCATTTGAACATGCTTCAGTAGTTGCAGCAACTGCACAAGCTGCAGAGGTTGCCGAACTAAATCGGAAGCTCTCGGAGGCAAACGCGGACCTCGACCGCATCAACCAGCGTTTGGATGAGATGGAAGGTATGCGGATTTGAAAAATCGAAATGTCAAGAAGACTAATAATATTAATTGAGTATGAGTATAAACTCTTCGTGATATTCTGTATTAAACAGATGGCGCCTTTGAGCTTGAGGATCTCAAGGGCGACCTCGCGAAAGCCAAGAAGGAGGCCGAGGCGAGCAAGGCAGCCTCTGACAAAGCAGTTGCCGATCTAGATGCCGAAAAGGCCGCGTGCCAAAAGCACGAGGCTCGGGTGGCCGAAGTCGAAATTGAGCTCAACGATGCTATTCGCAAATGTGAGGCATTGGAAGAAAAGACTTCGGAACAAGCATCGGAGCTCATTGCGGCAGTCAAGGCTGCCTAGGAGGAGCGAAGCTAGTCGCGTAGCATCTGTGAGGAAATCAAGCAGGCACGGAAGATAGCATCTGGTAAGGCTTTTCTCTTACAGAGCATCTTCGGAGGGTAGAAGTACCTTGGGCTGACACGGTTGTGGAGTTCTCCAGGCGTGTTTGCGGATCTCCCGAGGAGCAGTGCTGACGCCGCCCAATACTTTCGAGCCCTGGAGGGGAACATCACAGATAAGCTGTTCTGGTCGCATTTCAATGCGCCAAAACATCTGGTGCCCCTTAACGACTAGATGAAGCAGCTGGTCGAGCTGCACACCATGGCAGGTTCGGCCATGAAGGACTTGATAGTCCGGCTGTGGCCCGCAGAGCCAATCCCATGTAGCTATTTTCGATTGGTGAAGCGGCTCGTCGAAGCGAGTCCGCGGGTCGACGCATTGAAGCGGTCGGCATGCATAGAGGGTGCTCGGATGGCCTTCGACCGTGTGAAAATGCACTGGGCAAATATGAAGGTGCGGGACATAGCCACTGCTGGCCCACCTGAAGGCAAGGAGCAGCGCAAGCCGGAGAGATACTTTGAGGACGTCATAGAAGGCGCCTGCCTTGTAAAAGGCCAGTGCTCGAAGGATATTACCTTTGAGTAATTTTATCCGGTTGTAAAGACTTAAGCTTATGAACCGATGTATATATAATTTTTGTGTTATTATAAAGTGAGCGACTTTCACCTCCTATGCGGCCGTTTATTTAAATCTGAAAGTTTCCAGTCATCGGCTTCAGCCCCATGTAAATATTACTGGGGTGTTCGTTCATATGCATAAACACTCTTTATCCAACGTCTTGGTCTATGTAGGAGGTGTATGCGGAGCGAAGCAGGCAATCAGACTATGCGGCTTTATTGCATTCACATAGCCATAGGAGTTTGACAAGTGGGACTAAGTACTAGCCCTTGGTGCGTATATGGTGTTTCCGAATTAAGGTATCCATTTGTACGCGGCTGGGTAAAAAACCAACCCTTTGTATAACACGGGGTAGATCTCCATCGATTGTAGTATGACACTAAGTCACCGGATCGCAGACCAGATTCTCGCTTATCATGGCAGTCAGTTTTCGGCTTTCTCTACTGAGGTACTTGACCGGACGAATCAAAAGTACAATCGCAGTAGTTCTCCATGTACACCCTAGCCGGACAATCGGGAACGTAGGGGTAAGCACAGGAGCCGGGCAACCCAACTATCGACCCAAGACATGATTCGAAACCGATGCATATAAAGCAATATCCAGGACGCCGAACACTCCCTATAGGTGTTCGGACTTTTCAACATATACCGGGCCGTATATAGCCCCTGGTAATGGACCCTGTTGTCAAGGCACATGTGGCAATCTGACATGGGGAGAGAAAACACATGTGGTGAGAGAATAAACCTCCAAACACAATATCAACCAAGCTGCTTCTATGTTATCTCGTTCTAGTACGGCGAGCCGTATACTTACACATAACACCGACAACTTCCTTGGACATTTTAAATGCCAGAAAGTATAAAACAAAAAGAGATAAAAGGTTTAATTACACAGGGTCTTAATCTAAAAATAAACCTTAGTGCGGGGCCCTATTGCACGTCTGCGCCATTTTCTCCTTTACGATGTGTCCTTGAAGGGGGAAGTGTGATGGCCATCTGTAAAAGAAAAAAAAACTGGAAAAAAGAATCCAGTGTGGTCATAAACAAAGTTGGTTCGTTTAATGAACCTTGAAAGATATTTTTTGAGTCCGAATAGGGTCGAGCCAAACTATGGACTATTTTTATGCAGTGTGCCCCCAGCGCTGCCCAAGGAATTTTAAGGGCATAATTGTGTGCATGAGGCACATGTGCTACCACCTTATTGGGCAGTCGATGGGGGCGTAGCTGCTAATCAAGCTCAGGTTCATCTTAGTTGCCGCACTGAGGCATATGCTGGAAACGTTTAGCTGTGTCCGCGGTCTTAACGACCGATAAGCTGTTTGTCTTGAATAGGTTGTTTTCGACTTCGGCTGCTAGGGTTGTCCTCCTCCGTACGGAGAGAGCGCTCCATATTTCCATTGATCGTGATGATGCCACGTGGTCCAGGCATTTTGAGCTTTAAATAAGCATAATGCGGGACTGCATTAAAGCGGGCGAAGGCCGTTCTTCCGAGTAGTGCATGATAGCCACTTCGGAACAGAGCTATGTCGAAGATTAGCTCTTCGCTGTTATTGGGAGAGCCAAATACGACCTCAAATGTTAGAGAGCCCGTGCAGCGGGCTTCTATGCCCGGTATCACTCCTTTAAAGGTCTGCTTGGCTTGATTCTTGATGGGTCTATCCCCATCTTGCGGACAGTGTCCTGGTCTATTAGATTGAGACTGCTACCGCCATCCATAAGGACTCGAGTGAGATGGTATCCATCGATTATTGGATCGAGCACTATGGCAGCCGAACCCCCATGACGGTTACTAGTCGGATGATCCATGCGATCAAAGGTGATCAGACAGGCCGACCATGGGTTGAATTTGGGGGTAACAGGCTCAACGTCATAGACATCTCGGAGTGCGCGCTTGCGCTCCATCTTTGGGATATGAGTGACGTAGATCATGTTCACGGTTTTGATCTCTGGTGGAAATTTCTTCTGTCCCCCTGTGTTCGGCTGGTGAGGTTCATCCTCGTCTTCGCTCTGAGGTCCCTTTCCCTGGTGTTCGGCGTTGAGCTTGCCGACCTGCTTGAAGACCCAACAACTATAGCTGGTATGGTTCGCAGGTTTAGCCGGCGTGCCATGGATCTGGCAGCGGCTGTCTAATATTTTGTCCTGGCTAGATGGACTATCTTTGTTGCATTTAAATGGCTTCTTCTATTGACCGGGTATGGAGCCATTGAATCCAGCGTTTACCACTGTATCATCTAGGCTTCCAAAATTATTTTGACGTTTGTTTTTGTTACGTCGTGGCTTTCCATTCCCATCCTTGGCATCGGATGTGCCAGGGTCGCTGGGGCTGCTCGCCCGCGCAAAAATGGGTCATGAGTGTAGTTAGGGCTGCCATTGTCTTCGGCTTTTCCTGGCCGACGTGTCTAGCTAGCCATTCGTCCCGGACACTGTGCTTGAAGGCCGCTAAGGCTTCGGCGTCCAGAGAGTCGATGATTTGGTTCTTCTTAGTGAGAAACCGATTCCAAAACTTATAGGCTGACTCCCCGGGTTCTTGGATTATGTGACTTAGATCGTTAGCATCCGGGGGCCGAACATAGGTCCCTTGAAAATTGGCCCGAAAAGCATCCTCAAGTTCTTCGCAACTTCCAATGGAGTTTTCTCGGAGGCTGCTCAGCCAGTGCCGAGCTGGTCCTTTCAGCTTGAGGGGTAAGTATTTGATGGCATGGAGATCATCTCCACGAGCCATGTGGATGTGAAGAATAAAGTCTTCTATCCAGACAGAAGGATACGTCATTCCATCATAAGCCTCGATGTTTACGGTTTAAACCCTTCTGGAAATTTGTGATCCAGCACCTCATCAGCAAAGTACAGAGGGTGTGCGGCACCCTTGTATTTTGCTATGTCGTGGCGTACGTCCAACGGTTGTGTTGTTCGGTATTGGCTCCGAACTAGTATATGACTGATATATTTGGCTTGATAACCGTCGTCCCATGCGGGAGCACGGTCCCTGGATCCGTAGATGGATCTGGTCTTGCCAGCCTTTTTGTTCAGGTCCTCATGTATATCATGTTTCTGGCCCTAAGCCGTGGCCTCCTTTCCTTTACGGGGAGGGGGTGCGGGCATGTGTACGCCGTTGCAAGCCACTCTGTCCCGTCCACGAGGTGGTCGGTCCGGCTTATCGGTGGTGTTTTTCTTCAGCGATATAGGCGCAATAGCCCCGTCGTCGAATTCGGGCAGCACTTTACGCTTAGGATAGCTCTTTGTTTGGCGATTGCAGCCATATTTTTCCTCAGCGTCTAGCACTTCGTTACATCTATCGTTCAGCGTATCCTGTGTGGCTTTAAGCCACTGCAGCTGCATTTTTAGACTCCTTGCGGTGGCAATAAGCATCTGATAGAAGCGCTTTATTTCCAAGGGTTCTTCTGGGACGATGAATTCGTTGTCGCCTAGGCAAACATCCTCTTCGGAGACAGGTTGATAATTGATGTCTTCGGCATCGCTGTGAACGGATAGCGGTCCCAGACTGTGTTCATCGTCCTCTCGCTCGTCCTGCTCCATCGCTGGATCTGCGGGGTCATCGGCTTGGTCCGGCTTATCACCGTCGTCAGTGACAATATTGCTATCTTTCCCATTATGGGATCAGGATTGGCACTTCTAATGCCGACGCTTGGGAGGTTCATCGACATGCTTATCCTGTTTAGGATCATTATCGCCGTCGTCCTCCTTCTCTTTAGGTCTGTCCACCATATATACATCGTATGAGGACGTAGGCGTCCATCGCCCAGTTACTGGTGGGTTTTGGTCTAGATCTGCTTCGGTTTCGAGGTCCATCCCTTGGAAGTCTTCGGAAGCGTAGTCAAGTAGATCGGTTAAATCTTCGACTGTGGCTAACAAGTGGGTGGTGGGTGGGAAGCGAAATTCTCCACCATCAGCCTTCAGTGCGAACCGGATATAATTCGGCTCCAAGTCCCCTGCTAAGGAGAAGGATTTTAATGAGTTTAGCACATCGCCTAAAGGTGAGTCCTGGAAGATATCTGCGGAGTGATACGTCTCCAATGTATCTATAATTTTTTATTGTTCCATGCTATTATTATGATGTTTTGGATGTTTAATGGGCTTTGTCATACACTTTTATATTATTTTTGGGAGTAACCTACTAACCCAAAGGCCCAGTCTAGATTGTTGTTTTTTGCCTGTTTCATGGTTTTACAGAAAAGGAATATCAAACGGAGTCCAAACGGAATGAAACCTTCGGGAGAGATATTTTTGGAGAAAATCACGCTCGGGAGACTTGAGAACCACGGAGTAGGGCTTACATGGTGCCCATGAGGGTGGGGGCGCGCCCCCTGCCTCGTGGGTCCCACGTAAGGCCCCGGTGCCCTCCTTCCTCCTATATATGCCTACATACCCCGAAACCATCAAAAGAGGAGAGAAAACCCTAGTTCCACCGTCGTAACCTTCTGTTCCCGTGAGATCCCATCTTGGGGCCTGTTCCGGAGCTTCGCAGGAGGGGGAATCTACCACGGAGTGCTTCTACATCATCATCATTTCCTCACCATGAGTTGTGAGTAGTTTACCACAGACCTTCGGGTCCATAGCTAGTATCTAGATGGCTTCTTCTCTCTCTTTGGTTCACAATACAAAGTTCTCCTCTGTCTTCGAAGAGATCTATTCGATGTAATCTCTTTTTGCGATGTGTTTGTCGAGACCCGATGAATTGTGGGTTTATGATCAAGATTATCTATGAGAAATATTTGGTTCTTCTCTGAACTCTTTATGTACGATTATAATATCCTTGCAAGTCTCTTCGAATTATTGGTTTGGTTTGGCCTACTAGATCTATAGTTCTTGCGATGGGAGAAGTGCTTAGCTTTGGATTCAATCTTGCGGTGTCCTTTCCCAGTGACAGTAGGGGTAGCAAGGCACGTAGATGGGGTTTATATCATATTGCTTGAGTTTACCCCTCTACATCATGTCATCTTGCTTAAGGCGTTACTCTGTTCTTATGAACTCAATACACTAGATGCATGCTGGATAGCGGTCGATGTGTGGAGTAATTGTAGAAGATGCAGAATCGTTTCGGTCTACTTGTCTCGGATGTTATGCCTATATATAATGATCATGCCTAGATAGTCTCATAATTATTCGCTTTTCTATCAATTGCTCGACAGTAATTTGTTTACTCACCGTACAATATCGCTATCATGAGAGAAGCCACTAGAGAACACTATGGCCCCCGGGTCTACTGTCAACATATCAATCTACGCCTACTATACCTTTTCTGCTTTTACTTTCTGTTCTTACAATCAAAAATACGAAAAATATAAATTATCATTTCTTTCAGATCTCACTTTCGTAAGTGACCGTAAAGGGATTGACAACCCCTTATTGCGTTTGCTGCGAAGTTCTTATTTGTTTGTGCAGGTACGAGGGACTCGCGCGTGGTCTCTTACTAGATTGATATCTTGGTTCTCAAAAACTGACGGAAATACTTCCGCTACTGTGTTGCATCTCCCTTTCCTCTTCGAGGGAATACTACGCAAGCTCGAGATGTAGCACAGAGCTGAATTCGATGATAGGCGCCCGATCAAGCTCGAAGGACGCATATGCACATGGTCCGGAACCTGTAGCCAGAGATGAGTCCGAAGTTCCGGTAACACAGATCCCGCTCAAGGCTGGGTCTGTGTGCGGTGATAACCCACAAGTGTAGGGGATCAGTTGTAGCCTCTTTCGATAAGTAATAGTGTCGAACCGAATGAGGAGCTAAAGGCAGAACAAATATTCCCTCAAGTTCTATCCACCATCGATACAACTCTACGCACGCTTAACGTTTACTTTACCTAGAACAAGAATGAAAATAGATGTATTTTGTGGTTTTTGTGGGATAGGTTTGCAACAATAAAAAGAACACGTAAATAAAACTTGGGGATGTTAAGATAAAGACACAACTAAAGTTAATATAGCGAGTGTGGAAAAGTGGTGGTAGGAGTTGCGAAATTGCCCCTAAGCAATTGACTATGTTACTAGACCGATAGCAAGTTTTATGTGGGAGAGGCCACTGCTAGCATGTCATCCCTTACTTGGAATTCTATGCACTTATGATTGGAACTATTAGCAAGCATCCGCAACTACTAACGTTCATTAAGGTAAAACCCAACCATAGCATTACGATATATTGGTCCCCCTTCAATCCCGTATGCATCAATTTCTACACTAGGTCCTATCAACATGCAACTAACCCTATGGTGTGATCCACGCGCGCGCTCATCTGATGGGCACCAAAGGATAGCAACATAACCACAAGCAATTTAAATCAATCATAGCAACTCACCAATCATCGAGAGGACAACGAAAATCTACTCAGACATCATAGGATGGCAACACATCATTGGGTAATAATATGAAGCATAAAGCACCATGTTCACTTAGAGGGTATAGCGGCTTGCGGGAGAGTGGACCACTGTAGATAGATGGGGGAAGGTGATGGAGATGTTGGTGAAGATGACGGAGGTGTTGGTGTAGATCGCCGTCACACGATGATGGCCCCGGTGGCACTCCGGTGGCACCGGAAGCGAGGGGGAGAGAGCCCCCCTCCTTCTTCTTCTTCCTTGACCTTCTCCCTAGGTGGGAGAAAGGTTTCCCCTCTGGTCCATGGCCTCCGTGGTGGCAGAGGGGTGAGAGCCCCTCCGAGATTGGATCTGTCTGTCTCTCTCTCTGTTTCTGCTTTCTCAGATTCTGGCCCTTCACCGTTTCTTAAATACCCGGAGATCTGTAACTCCGATTGGGCTGATCTTTTTGACACGATTTTTATCCAGATATTAGCTTTCTTGCGGCGAAAGAAGGGCATCAACCACCTTACGGTGTGGCCACGAAGGCCTAGGGCGCGCCCCCCTGCCCAGGGCGCGCCCCCTGCCTCGTGGCCCGCTCGGGCATCGTATCGTGTTGGTTCTGCTTCCCAAAATTCACATATATTCCAAAAAAAATCTCCGACTGTTTTTATTCCGTTTGGACTCCGTTTGATATGGATATTCTGCGAAAAAAAATGCAACAATCAGGAACTCGCACTGGGCACTGGATCAATATGTTAGTCCCAAAAAATAGTATAAAAAGTTGCCAAAAGTATATGAAATTTGTAGAATATTGGCATGGAACAATCAAAAATTATAGATACGACGGAGACGTATCAGCATCCCCAAGCTTAATTCCTGCTCGTCCACGAGTAGGTAAATGATAAAAAAGATAATTTTTGATGTGGAATGCTACCTAGCATAATCTTGATCATGTAATCTAATCATGGCATGAATATTAAGACACGAGTGATTCAAAGCAATAGTCTATCATTTGACATTAGGAAAATAATACTTCAAGCATACCAATGAAGCAATCATGTCTCTTCAAAACAACATGGCCAAAGAAAGTTATCCCTACAAAATATTATGGTCTGGCTATGCTCCATCTTCACCACACAAAGTATTTAAATCATGCACAACCCCGGTTTTAAACAAGCAATTGTTTCATACTTTAGTATTGATACGTCCAAAACGTATCTATAATTTCTGCTTGCTCCATGCCTTTTTTGTGTGATATTGCTATGATATTTATGCACTTCCATACACTTTTGATCATATTTGGACTAACCTACTAATGGTTGTAAAAGTGCACAATATTCTTGTTTTACAATTTATTGTGTAGAAATTACTTGGAAATTGACAAAAACGCAAAAGGAGTCGTATTGGAGTAGGACTCTGACTTTCCTGAAATCTGTCTGAGAACGTTTTTTAAAGATGGTCACGTTACGGCCCCAAGAAGACGTCAAACGGAAAAAGTCTAGTTGCGAAAGTTGTGAGGAATTTCGAGGCGATGCTTCTGGATATAAAATTCATCCAAATCGGAGTCCGGACGGCCGAGTAAAGCCCGTTTTACTGAGGCCCAAAATCTGATGACGGGAATCCGAGAGTCTATATAAAGAGAGAAAACCTAGGTCACCAAGGGCCACGAATTTTCCTCCTCCCGAGCCGCCGTCTTGGAGGGGAGGACCAGCACCATTGCAGCACCATCCACAAGGAAGAAGGGGGGCCAAGGAGCCGCTGCCCCCTAGGGCCGCCGCCGCCCCCTAGGGCCGCCGCCGCCGCCGCGCCCCCAAGGGCCGCCGCCGCCGCCTCCGTGGCTGCCGCCGGCCGTCTCCTCCTCGCGGGGCTGCACCTCTCCATCAACACCATCATCAACCTCCTCCTCACCATGTCCATGTGTGAGTAGTCTTCTCCGGCGCCGAGGGCTCGTACGTGTAGCTATGTGGTTATCTCTCTCTCCCATGATGTGATCTTCGTTGTGATCATAGGCTATGTTAATCTAGGGTGATCCCATGATATTTCCCCTTCCTCTATGTATTGGATTGATGTACTCACTTGTCTTTATCTAGTATAATCCCCGAGACCAAGGTGACAGCGGTCTATTGGACATGGATTAGAAAAATATTTTCATGAGTGATTTCCTCTCTTGTGTGTTGATTGAAGATTGAGAGTCTCTTGGTGCTTGTCTTTGACTATCCTATAGATATGTTGTGGTGATTGTGGGACTCTCTTTGGATGGCCGCGGTGACATTGGGAAATCCTTAGATTGAGAACTACGAACTTTGAGGTGTGCTTTTGTAGCCCTACATAATTCTCGTCCTCTCTTGACCACGAAGGAATGACCTCCGGGTGCGTCTCCATTGCATGTTTTATGGGAAATATCATGTGATTCGATTATGTTAATGTTGTTGGGAGTTGCCTCTAGTGAAAGTATGATCCCTAGGCCTTGTTTCCACCATTGCAATACCATTTGTGCTCACGTTTACCACTTGTTTGCTTGCTGCACTTTTTATTACAGATTTATATTACTTTGTTTTGCCATCCATATCACTTGCCATTTAACATCTCTTCGCCGAACTAGTGCACCTATACATGTAACAAGTGTATTAGGTGTGTTGGGGACACAAGAGACTTCTTGTATCTTAGTTGCAGGGTTGCTTGAGAGAGACCATCTTCAACCTCTACTTCCCTGAGTTCGATAAACCTTAGGTCATCCACTTGAGGGAAATTGCTGCTGTCCTACAAACCTCTGCGCTTGGAGGCCCAACATAGTCTACAAGAGTAGAAGCGTGTGTAGACATCAAGTATTCTCAAACTTTTTCAACTTTCACGCAATACATGAGCGTGAGCCATGGACATAGCACTATGGGTGGAATAGAAGGTGGTGATAGACATAAGGAGGGAGAAAGTCTCACATCGACTATGCAAATCAATGGACTATGGAGATGTCCATCGATCGATATCAATGTGAGTGAGTAGGGGTTGCCATGTAACGGATGCACTAGAGCTATAAGTGTATGAAAGCTTAACAAGAAAACTAGTGGGTGTGCATCAACTTGCTTGCTCATGAAGACCTAGGGCATTTGAGGAAGCCCGTCGTTGAAATATACTCCCTCTGTCTTATAATATAAGACGTTTTTTAACACTTGTGTAGTGTCAGAAAAAGTCTTACATTATGGGACGGAGGGAGTACAAGCCTAGTTCTATAATGAAAATTCCCACTAGTATATGGAAGTAACAAAACAAGAGATTCTCTATTATGAAGATCATGGTGCTACTTTGAAGCACAAGCGTGGAAAAGGATAGTAGCATTGTCCCTTCTCTCTTTTCTCTCATTTTTTTGTTTTTTTAGGGGCTTTCTCTTTTTTTAGCCCCTCTCTATTTTTTTAGGCCATCTTTTTTTTTGGCCTTTCCTCACATGGGACAATTGTCTAATAATGAAGATCATCAAACTTTTATTTACTTACAACTCAAAGATTACAACTCGAAGCTAGAATAAAATATGACTCTATGTGAATGCCTCCGGCGATGTACCGGGATGGGCAATGATCTAGCGTAGAAATGACATCAAAAAACAGACAAGCCATGGAAACATCATGCTAGCTATCTTACGATCATGCAAGGCAATATGACAATGATGGTGCGTGTCATAATAAACGGAACGGTGGAGTTACATGGCAATATATCTCGGAATGGCTATGGAAATGCCATAATAGGTAGGTATGGTGGCTGTTTTGAGGAAGGTATATGGTGGGTGTATGGTACTTGCGAAAGTTGCGCGGTACAAGAGAGGCTAACAATGGTGGAAGGGTGAGAGTGCGTATAATCCATGGACTCAACATTAGTCATTGATGTCTACACACGCTTCTACTCTTGTAGACTATGTTGGGCTCCAAGCGCAGAGGTTTGTAGGACAGCAGCAATTTCCCTCAAGTGGATGACCTAAGGTTTATCGAACTTAGGGAAGTAGAGGTTGAAGATGGTCTCTCTCAAGCAACCCTGCAACTAAGATACAAGAAGTCTCTTGTGTCCCCAACACACCTAATACACTTGTTAGATGTATAGGTGCACTAGTTCGGCGAAGAGATGTCAAATGGCAAATGATATGGATGACAAAACAAAGTAATATAAATCTGTAATAAAAAGTGCAGCAAGCAAACAAGTGGTAAACGTGAGCACAAATGGTATTGCAATGGTGGAAACAAGGCCTAGGCTTCATACATTCACTAGTGGCAACTCCCAACAACATTAACATAATCGAATCACATGATATTTCCCATAAAACATGCAAAGGGGACGCACTCGGAGGTCATTCCTTCGTGGTCCAGAGAGGACTAGAATTATGTAGGGCTACAAAAGCACACCTCAAAGTTCGTACACTAGTAGAAAACAGGGCATTGGTCCAGCCCATTAGCCCCGGTTCAATCTAGAACCGGGTCCAATGGGGGTACTGGACCCGGTTCGTGAGCCCAGGGGGCCGGCCGGGCCACGTGGGCCATTGGTCCCGGTTCGTCTGGACCTATTGGTCCCGGTTGGAGCTAAAAACCGGGACCAATGGCTCTTGCTCCTGGCCCACCACTATTGGTCCCGGTTGGTGTTATGAACCGGGATCAAAGGCACCCCTTTAGTCCCGGTTTGTAGCACCAACCGGGACCAGTGAGTTGCCTATATAAACCCCCTCACTCAAGAGCAGAGCTCACTGCTCTTTTTTTTTCTGGCCGAGGGGGAGAGGGGTTAGTGGTGCTCTAGCTCACCTCCTATGCACACAACGTATTCGGTGGAATGCCCGAGCCACACTAGTTAAGCTTTTCTCCTCTCGAAGCTCTACTTTCTCCGAGATTTGTCTAGGTTTAGCGGTCCGTCACGTCCCGTCCCCGTCTTCGCCGCCATCCATCGCCCCCGCCGATCTCGTCACCGGCACAACCGTGATGAGCCTCTTGTTATGTCCATGCTTTTCTTACTTTTATTATTGCTTTAGATAGATATTTGTCTAATTTTCTTACGTTTATTATTGCTTGTTATTATATAGTGCGATGGTTTTGATATCTGCCCACGTGGGCCCTCGTCCGGTCTACGATTCGGATGTGGTATATTATCTTTAATTTTTAACTATTTGTTTTAGTGCTTATGATAGTTATGCCGACCAACCTGACATGCATAGATGTTTTATTATGTCTAGGAGGTAGTTGAACCGGAAATTCCAACCGACCCTCTTGTGGAGAGGTTAAATTTAGTTGAAGAGGAAAACATTTCGTTAAAGAAAAAATTGGAAAAAATGGAGGAGGAGAAGATGGAATTGGAGTTGCATGTTGCGGAAGTTATCGATGATCACAAGATCAAGATGGACCCTATTGTCGAGAGGTTAAATTTAGTTGAAGAAGAAAACAAATTCTTGAAGGAAAAAATAAAAAAAATTGTGGACGAGAAGATGATATTGGAGTTGCATGTTGCGGATGTCGTCGATGATCACAAGATCAAGATGGATGCAATGCGGTTGAAGATTAAAAAGATTAGAAAATATGCCATTCATACCGAGGCTTGGTATCATTATGCCGTTGGATCAATTGTTACCTTGGTTGCGATTATGATAGCATTTGTTTTCGCGTTGAAATGTTTTACATAGTTTCGATGTGTATGGAGAGCTATATGTTGTTAGATGAGAACTATATATGTATGTACTTTGGTTTTAATGTGATGATGAACTTTTATCCATTTGGTCACTTATTTATCTATTTATGATGTTCTGTAATGGTTTTTGACACACTTAATTATATATAAATGCACGCAGATGAACCGGCAATGGATGTACGGTGACAGACACACCTCCGAGTACATTAAGGGCGTGCGTGAGTTTCTAAATGCGGCTGAGGCAAACAAGCAGAATGGTTTTATGTGTTGTCCATGCACTAAATGTGTGAATACGATGTCTTACTCTAACCGGAAAATCCTTCACTCCCACCTGCTTTACAAGGGTTTCATGCCACACTATAATGTTTAGACGAGGCACGGAGAAATAGGGGTTATGATGGAAGACGGCGAAGAAGAAGAGTACGATGTCAACTATGTGCCCCCTGAATACGGTGATGCTGCAATGGGGGGAGCTGGTGAAGATCAAGAGGAACCAGACGATGTGCCCAATGATGCTGCAACGGGTGAAGCTGCTGAAGATCAAGAGGAACCAAATGATGATCTTCGCCGGGTCATTGTCGATGCAAGGACACAATGCGAAAGTCAAAAGGAGAAGCTGAAGTTTGATCTCATGTTAGAGGATCACAAAAAAGGGTTCTACCCCAATTGCGAAGATGGCAACACAAAGCTCGGTACCGTACTGGAATTGCTCCAGTGGAAGGCAGAGAATGCTGTGGCTGACAAAGGATTTTAGAAGCTACTGAAAATATTGAAGAAAAAGCTTCCGCAGGATAACGAATTGACCGACAGTACATACGCAGCAAAGAAGGTCATATGCCCTCTAGGATTGGAGGTGCAGAAGATACATGCATGCCCTAATGACTACATCCTCTACCGCGGTGCATACAACGATATGAACGCATGCCCGGTATGCGGTGCATTGCGGTATAAGATCAGACGAGATGACCCTGGTGATGTTGATGGCGAGCCCGCCAGGAAGAGGGTTCCTGCGAAGGTGATGTGGTATGCTCCTATAATACCACGGTTGAAACGTTTGTTTAGAAACAGAGAGCATGCCAAGTTGATGCGATGGCACAGTGAGGACCGTAAGAAAGACGGGAAGTTGAGAGCACCCGCTGACGGGTCGCAATGGAGAAAAATCGGGAGAAAGTACTGGGAGGAGTTTGCAAAGGACGCAAGGAACGTATGGTTTGCTTTAAGCGCGGATGGCATTAATCCTTTCGGGGAGCAGAGCAGCAATCACAGCACCTGGCCCGTGACTCTATGTATGTATAACCTTCCTCCTTGGATGTGCATGAAGCGGAAGTTCATTATGATGCCAGTTCTCATGCAAGGCCCTAAGCAACCCGGCAACGACATTGATGTTTACCTAAGGCCATTAGTTGAAGAACTTTTACAGCTGTGGAATGGAAACGGTGTATGTGCGTGGGATGAGCACAAACAGGAGGAATTTGACCTAAAGGCGTTGCTGTTCGTGACCATCAACGATTGGCCCGCTCTCAGTAACCTTTCAGGATAGACAAACAAAGGATACCACGCATGCACGCACTGTTTAGATGACACTGAAAGTATATACCTGTACAAGTGCAGGAAGAATGTGTACCTGGGCCATCGTCGATTTCTTCCGACCAACCATCAATGTCGAAAGAAAGGCAAGCATTTCAAAGGCGAGGCAGATCACCGGAAGAAGCCCGCCATGCGTACCGGTGATCACGTACTTGCTATGGTCAATGATTTACACGTAATCTTTGGAAAGGGCCCAGACGCACTAGCTGTTCCGAATGACGATGAGGGACACGCACCCATGTGGAAGAAGAAATCTATATTTTGGAACCTACCCTACTGGAAAGACCTAGAGGTCCGCTCTTCAATCGACGTGATGCACGTGACGAAGAACCTTTGCGTGAACCTGCTAGGCTTCTTGGGCGTGTATGGAAAGAAAAAAGATACAGCTGAGGCACGGGAGGACCTGCAACGTTTGCACGAAAAAGACGGCATCCCTCCGAAGCAGTATGAAGGTCCTGCCAGCTATGCTCTTACGAAAAGAGAAAGAAATCTTCTTTGAATGCCTGCTCAGTATGAAGGTCCCGACTGGCTTCTCGTCGAATATAAAGGGAATAATAAATATGGATGAGAAAAAGTTCCAGAACCTAAAGTCTCATGACTGCCATGTGATTATGACGCAACTGCTTCCGGTTGCATTGAGGGGGCTTCTACCGGAAAACGTCCGATTAGCCATTGTGAAGCTATGTGCATTCCTAAATGCAATCTCTCAGAAGGTGATCGATCCAAAAATCGTACCAAGGCTAAGGAGTGATGTGGCACAATGTCTTGTCAGTTTCGAGCTTGTGTTCCCACCATCCTTCTTCAATATCATGACACACGTCCTAGTTCATCTAGTCGACGAGATTGTCATTCTGGGGCCCGTATTTCTACACAATATGTTCCCCTTTGAGAGGTTCATGGGAGTCCTAAAGAAATATGTCCGTAACCGCGCAAGGCCAGAAGGAAGCATCTCCATGGGCCATCAAACAGAGGATGTCATCGGGTTTTGTGTTGACTTCATTCCTGGCCTTAATAAGATAGGTCTCCCTAAATCGTGGTACGAGGGGAGACTGACTGGAAAATGCACGCTTGGAAGGGACTCAATAATATGCAGGGACGGATATTCTTGGTCTCAAGCACACTACACAGTTCTATAGAACTCTACATTGGTGACCCCGTATGTCGATGAACACAAGAACAGTCTGCGCTCCAAACACCCGGAGCAGTGCGACGACTGGATTACACGTGAACACATCAAGACTTTCAGCAGTTGGTTGGAAACACGTCTCAGAGGTGACAACACTGTTTGTGATGAGTTGTACTTGTTGTCCAGGGGGCCATCTTCGACTGTATTGATTTACAAAGGATACAAGATAAATGGGAATACATTTTACACGATTGTCCAAGATCAAAAGAGCACCAACCAAAACAGCGGTGTCCGCTTTGATGCAACAACCGAGAGGGGAAAGGACACATATTATGGTTACATAGTGGACATATGGGAACTTGACTACGGACATGATTTTAAGGTCCCTTTGTTTAAGTGCAAATGGGTCAATCTGTCAGGAGGCGGGGTACAGGTAGACCCACAGTATGGAATGACAACAGTGGATCTGAAAAATCTTGGATACATTGACGAACCGTTCGTCCTAGCCAATGATGTGGCACAGGTTATCTATGTGAAGGACATGTCTACCAGACCGAGAAAAAGAAAAGATAAGGAAGCGAATACATCATACGATGAGCCAAAGCGCCACATAGTTCTTTCAGGAAAAAGGGACATCCTGGGAGTGGAGGGCAAGACAGACATGTCTGAAGATTATGAAAAGTTTCATGAAATTCCTCCCTTCAAAGTCAAGGCTGACCCAAGCATCTTGATAAACGATGAAGATTATCCATGGTTACGGCGCAATAAGCAAATGACACAAGCGAAGAAAAAATGAAGACTTTTTCCGCAACTATTATGATGATACCATGCCAACTTTGTAACAAACGAGTATGATACCATTGTCCGTTTGTACTATTCAAATTTGCACTAACAGAAAGTTTGTAATTGGTTTTACCAGAAAGAATTAAAAAATAAAACAAAAAACAAAAGAAAATAAATAATGCAGAAAACAAAAAAATGTTGGAAATATGCCCTAGAGGCAATAATAAAAGAGTTATTATTATATTTCCTTGTTCATGATAATCGTTTATTATCCATGCTATAACTGTATTGATTGGAAACTCAAATACACGTGTGGATGAATAGACAGACTTTGTGTCCCTAGTGAGCCTCTACAGGACTAGCTCGTTGATCAAAGATGACCGCGGTTTCCAGGTCATAGACATGAGTTGTCATTTGATAACGGGATCACATCATTAGGAGAATGATGTGATGGACGAGACCCAAACGTAAACATAGCTTTTGATCGTGTCAGTTATCGCTATAGTTTTCTGCATGTCAAGTATAAGTTCCTATGACCATGAGATCATGTAACTCACTGACACCGTAGGAGTGCTTTGTGTGTGCCAAACGTCACAACGTAACTGGGTGACTATAAAGGTACTCTACAGGTATCTCCGAAGGTGTCTGTTGAGTTGACATGGATCGAGACTGGGATTTGTCACTCC
>LR738713.1:868779699-868819441 GCA_902687465.1 Secale cereale
ACATGAGGGGGTCTAGGGTTGTGGATCGCCGAAGTCGGGGGGGTCGAGAGGTTGCCTACCTGTGTCAAAGTATTGAAGAATTCCATGACTTCATCATTTGCCAGAAGTAACCGGGGCATGTTGGTACGAAGTTATGCAAAGATATTTTGGAACGGAGTTCCTGATAGGATAATCCGTCTTTTGTTATGGATGATCTTATCTGGGACTCCGTTCCAAAACAACTTTGGAGAGCTTCGTACCATCATGCTACTGTTACTTTCGTCTAATGATGAAGTATTGGTTTTGTTGAATCATTTGACACTAGACAAAAGGTGACATGAGGGGGTCTAGGGTTGTGGATCGCCGAGAAGTCGGGGGCCGAGGGGTCGAGAGAGGTTGCCTAGCTAGTGTCAAAGTATTGAAGAATTCCATGACTTCATCATTTGCCAGAAGTAATCGGGGCATTTTGGTACGAAGTTATGCAAAGTTGTTCTGGAACGAAGTCCCTGATAGGATAATCCGTCTTTTGTTACGAATTATCTTATCCGGGGAATCCGTTCCAAAACAACTTTGGAGAGCTTCGTACCATCATGCTACTGTTACTTTCGCCTAATGATGAAGTATTGGTTTTGTTGAATCCTTTGACACTAGACAAAATGTGACATGAGGGGGTCTACGGTTTGTGGATCGCCGAGCAGTCGAGGGTTGAAGCTAGTTCTACGTTTGCCATTAATATATCCATATGTCATGTTTGAATAATAATTGGCATGTTGTAAATATTTGTAGAAACAATGGACGACAACACCCGAGACCTAGCACAAGAAGCGATGTTGATGGACATAATCGCAGACGGACAAAATGCCGTCTTGTCGTTTCTCAACGACACCGATGAGCAGGTCGAAAAAGAGCTGCAGCTGGAAGATCTAGGCTATGATATTGATGGATCCGGTGACCCAATGCACATGGAAGAAGTAGACCGTGAGGACGGCTCCGGTGACCCAATGCCGGTGCAACAAGGAGACCGTGATGCTGGCTCCGGTGACCGAACCGAGTCCGGCCAGGAGGTATATATGTTAGTTAAGCATGTGCTGACTAGTTAATTGATTCATTCATTAACTCTCGTCTTTGTTCCTTTTTCTAGCCCTCCGGATCGAGCAAATCTTCGGTAAAGAGACGAGGAGCGAAGAAAAAGTTGAGGCCGGATGAAAAGTTTGAGATCTCAGAAATCTCGCGCTCCGGCGAGCCGATTGCACCCATCCGGACAAAGAACGCATTTGTTAATCAGTGCGGGGTTCTGGTTAGGGACAAGATCCCGATCAGCATCCATCAATGGTTAAAGCCGGCTGCAAACGACGCTCAGGTGACTTATGTCACTGATATGCAGAAAGAAGATCCTTGGACTGAGCTGAAGTCAAATTTCGTCCTACCACGAGAGGTTGATCTGGCGAACCCAGTTAAAGAGGAGTTAATCAAGTCTGCTGCACTTTCGAAGATGGCAGACCAATTCAGGGCATGGAAGAAAAAACTGAATACATTTGTCAAAGATAAAAAGACTCCAGAATTCGTGGGCATATGTGAGAAGATCAAAGATGACTGGCCCGCATTTGTGGCCCATAAGAAGTCGGAAAAGAGTCAGAAGATGTCGGAGACAAACCGGATAAATGCTGCAAAGAAGAAGCATCACCATCGCACGGGGTCGGGTGACTACCTCGTAGCCCGGCCTAAGTGGGCCAAGGCTGAGAATGATCTGCTTCAGAAAGGGATCGAACCAGAGACAATGCACTGGCCAGACCGTTGCTGGACTTGGTTCTTTGGGGCTGGCGGAACCTTGGACCCTATAACAGGGTGGTGCATTTGGACGGACAAGCAATTGGAAACACCACTCAGGAAGATGCGGCAGTATATCAAAGCAGCGCATGAAGGGACGTTCTTCCCCGACAGAGAGAACGACGAGCTGACAATGGCCCTCGGGAATCCTGAGCACCCTGGACGGACACGAGGCATGCCAGGCTCCCTTCCGTGGCGTGCTGGGTTTCCGGACGCAGGAGGCTACAAATGCCACGACAGGAGGAAGAAAATGGAGCAGACCGAAATCCAGGCGCTGCGGGCCAGAATACAAGCGATAGAGGAACGGGAAGCAAATCGGGAGAAAAGAATTTCCGAAGCTTCCCCCGAAGCTACCCCGCCATCTCAGCGGAGAAGCAGCATGGCTTCCACCGAGCTGCTTCAGCCACAGCCTGCCTTGATGGCTACTGCCAGGAATCCTGTGGATGCTATCACGCAGGCACAAAATTGCCACCTTATGGCGCAGTGGATGAATCTGAAGGTCAAGGCGGCTGCTGGCTCTGTTTATCCTTTTGGACCCGACGACACTTTTCACTGCTGGCCGATTCCAGAAGGATATGCTAGGGTGATGGTCGACGAAATAACGGAGGGATTTGAGGAGCTCCAGCTTGACCACCCTACCGGTGAAGGGGAGACTCGGCTGGGTTCTTCACTGAAGACTCCATGCCTATGGCGGAAGGACCTAATCAACATTCTCAACTGGACGCCTCCGCCTCCTCCTCCTCCTCCGGCGAGTCAGGGCACTCCGCCTCCTCCACCGCCTCCTCCTCTGGCGAGTGACCATCAGGGCACTCCGGCTCCTTCTCTGGCGCGTGGCGGCACTCCGCCTCCTTCGCCGCCGGCGCGCCCGAGCAGCCAGCCTGCTCCTCCTTCTCCGCCTAATCAGCAAGGGCGGAAGAGACCTGCCGCCGCTCCGGCTGCTCCTGCTCCGGCGCGTAAGCAAGTAAAAAACACAGCCGCTTCGTCTGGTCCGGCGACGTCTACCAGTACAGCCAGAGGCGGGAGGAGATGCAGATTCGGTCCTTCTCTCACGCCTCTAGAGAAGTTACCGTAGGAGAGGTCCGACGAGGAAAACACGAAGATCGCTCAAGGCGAAGTGAAGGACTTTTTTGAAGGGTTGAAAGCACAGAGACATCCACCTCCGGAGGAGAAGATAGATGCGGTGAAAGCAAAGCGCACTCTTGCTGCCCTGAAGCAACCAGCGAAAAGTAAGCCGAAGGGCAACTATGACCGCATGATTCAAAAGTCATTTTAAGAAGCCAAGCGGTCGGGAAGTACAAAAAGTGATCAGAGGTTAGCAGAAGGACGAGCTGGGAAACAAATTGCCCAGCTCGGCGAACAAGCGGACCAATCGTGCCCCCCGCTCAAGGTGTCTAGCGACATGGTCGCTAATGATCCGAGGATGGTGCCCGGTTATACCAATCTTGCAGATTACGCGTCCGACGATGTACACTATGATTTCTTGGAAGTGCAGATACAAAGATACGAGTACGGGAAGCCTCTCGTCAAAAATGAAAGATCTCTATCAACGAATATGCGAAGATTGCATGATTGGTACTTGAAAATCTGCAGAGAGTCTGGGCGGAGGGATAACTTGTATTTGAGAGTTAAACCGGAGCATGACCTCGTTGGAATTGACCTGTTGCCTGTTCCATTTGAGGAGTTCTATCAGTTTTTTAATCAATTGGCCCTCGATAAAACAACGGTCACCTGCTACTGTCTGTAAGTAGTACTACTTCTGTCATTAAGTCTCTCTATATAGCTGACCTTCATTGCATGTATTTATGGTTATCCTCACTATATTATGCAGATTGAAGATCGTCGAATTGAAGAAAAGACAAGTAGGTGATATTGGGTTCGTTAACACATACCTCATAGATGCAACCGAGGTTAAATTGCGTCCCGACGATACCGAGACCAACTTGCTACGATCGTTGGTGGTAAATGAAAACAAAGATAGAATACTCTTTCCTTACAACTTCAAGTGAGTGTTACTGTCTTGTGCATATTTGGTTTCCCTTATATATCAGTTAAGGTTATAGTGATGTAATTGATGAGTTCATGCATGCGTGCGCAGCTTCCACTATATTCTCTTAGAGATTAAGCTTGAGAAGGGAGTAGTAACTGTCTTGGACTCTAGACGTAAAGATCCCGAGGAGTATGCGGACATGACTCAAATGCTCGAGAGGTAAGTTAAATCGATCAATATTATCCACCATGCATATCAGCAACTTTGTTCATTTCTGATATATATTAAGTAATTGTTTTCTTTGTCTGGCAGGGTTTGGAGAAAATTCACCAAAAAAGCTCCGGGACTGCCGAAGAAGCTAGAATTTAGACACCCGAAAGTAAGTACTATATAGTAGCATGTTCCGCGCATCTCCTATATCTTGATTCAAGCGCTAGTCTCATCAATACCATTTGTTGGCATTCTTGCTTATCAGTTTGATTGACCTCTATTTCTTGTAAAGTGGTTGTGGCAGGAACCTGGGAATAACTAATGTGGATACTACATTTGCGAGTCCATCCGCCACACAACCTGTGAGCGGGGCTACTCTGAAGCACAATTTGAAGTGCGTAAGCAATTAATTATAATATTCACAATTTTATAGCATCATTTCATGTATTGACCCCCTACTTCAAATTAGATGTTTCGGATGCGGGATGAACTCCTAACAACAGATCGTCTGCGAGCAATTCAAGAGGAATTGGCGGCATTCTTCCTTGAACACGTGATCGCGCCAGCCGGAGAATACCATGTGGACCATGCGTCTATCCTATAGGAGATTATTTTTGTAAAAGATAATTTTATATATGTACCCGGTAGTGTCGGATAGATATACGAGAACTTGTTGTTCGACCGATCTCTCGGAGAAGGAGAGATGGTCGATATTACTTCTCTCTATATGCATATATATATATATGTTGATTATACGATCTTCTGTTTCCTTCGTTTGCTTAGTAGCTAGCAGCTAGCTAGCTAGCTAGCGTGACTAGTCCTCTCTATATACGTATGTGTAGTATGTAGCGTCGACCAAGCACGGACATAAGAGAGGACACTTCTCTCTATTAATTAGCTAGCTAACACAATATATGAAACACCTAAATTAACCCCCCCAAAACCTAAAAAAAAACCCTCCCCTTTCAAAAAAAAAAACAAAAACCACAGCCACAGAAATGCTGACGCGTGGATGCCTTTTGGTCCCGGTTGGTACCACCAACCGGGACTAAAGCCCCTCCTGCCTGGGCTCGGTGCACAGGCCACGTGGACACCCTTCTGCCCCGGTTCTGGATTGAACCGGGACTAAAGGGTCAGAGCATTAGTACCGACCCTCTTGTCCCAGTTCTGGAACCGGGGCTAAAAGGCCCAAATGAACCGGGTCTGATGACCCTTTATCTACTGGTGGTAGTTCTCAATCTAAGGATTTCCCAATGTCACCGCGGCCATCCAAAGAGAGTCCCACAATCACCACAACATATCTAAAGGATAGTCAAAGACAAGCACCAAGAGACTCTCAATCTTCAATCAACACACAAGAGAGGAAATCACTCATGAAAATATTTTTCTAATCCATGTCCAATAGACCGCTGTCACCTTGGTCTCGGGGATTATACTAGATAAAGACAAGTGAGTACATCAATCCAATACATAGAGGAAGGGGAAATATCATGGGATCACCCTAGATTAACATAGCCTATGATCACAACGAAGATCACATTATGGGAGAGAGAATTGACCACATAGCTACTGGTAGAAACCTCAGCCCCGAGGAGGAACTACTCCCGCATCATGGAGGGAGGAAGCAACGTCGATCGAGATGAATCCGGGGGCACTTCCCCGTCCCGGCAGGGTGCCGGCACAGGAATTCTGGTCGCCCGAAGCTTGATGGCGATGTCGGCGGAGATCGGAATTGCGTCCGGAGAAAAGGGGTCTGGAATCAGGGTTTCCTCGACGGGTGTTAAATATATGCCAAAGGGGGGCATCAGCGGAGGTCTGGGGGGCCCAGGCGCCCCCCCGGCGCGGCCAGGAGGGGGCCCGCCTGGGCAGGCCGCCTGGAGCCCCTGTAGCCCCCCTCTGGCCCTACTTTGGTCGCATGGAAGCTTCCGGAATGCTGATTTTTTATATAATTTTTCCGGGATTTTTCTGGCAGTTTACGTGATGGGAAAACCCGAAATACAAAAACAGCAGAAAACAGAAACTGGCACTGGGGTGCACTGAGTTAATAGGTTAGTCCAAATATGATCAAAAGTGTATGGAAGTGTATAAATATCATAGCAATATCACCCAAAAGAGGCATGGAGCAAGCAGAAATTATAGATACGTTTTGGACGTATCAACATCCCCAAGCTTAATTCCTGCTCGTCCTCGAGTAGGTAAATGATAACAAGCATAATTTCTGTGGTGACATGCTATTAACCATATAGGACTTTTCATAGTCATATGACAAAAGCTTACTGAGACAATGAATCAGTAGTAATTAAGTTGCCTCATGAGAAATTCACAAAGAACTGAAAGTTTTACAACATGATACTAAAACATCAAATAGATTTGTAATGAGCATGGTGTGCAAATATGATAAAGTGATATCTCGCTTGCCCCCTTTAGTGAAGCAAAACATAAATGCAGGGGCACCTTCAAGGTTTAAGTGATGACTAGATACAATAATTTCAGAATAAACGATATCATAATCATGCAAAAGACAATGCTACTTTGGGACAATGCACATTACACTCAGAGTGACAATCATGCTCTCAGTAGTTGGTGCTTTAAAAGAAGGTGGAGACTCTCGAACCATGGCTTTTGTTGGCAAGGTTGAAAACCCGTGGTCGGAAACAAAGACAAAGCATGTACCAGAGCTCTTGGTTTTAAAAACAGAGGTAATTTTTATTATTTTTGGATATGCATGTTTCGTCAACGAATGCTAGCAGACAACTCAATCACTTCTTGAGATGGATAAGTTTCGAGGAACGGCTCCCGAATGAGGACGATCACATACTCTTAATCTCCTTTGTTTATCACTGCCAAAGTTTTCTGATTTCTCATGAACAAAGCGTGAAGGAGGGTTTGTTTGTTATATTATTTTGAGCCGGGCGCACTCTTTGCCAGTTCCTTCTCGTATTATGGGTTTGCACATTAGACATGCAATCCCGGGGTGAAGCTTGTCCAACTTAAAAAGATCATGAATTAACTACTACTTCCTCATGAGCTAAAACAGAGGCACCAAAGAGAAATGCTTTTTTTGAATAATTTTGAGATGGTACATGAAAGTCTTCGTTAGGAATGGCAGGTAAATACCATGTATAGGAAGGTATGGTGGACTCATATGGCATAACTGGTTTAAAAGAATTTGGATGCACAAGCAGTCAGTCCGCTTAGTACAGGTGGAGGTTAGCAAAAGACTGGGAGCGACCAACTGAAAGAGCAATGACGGTCATAATCATGCAGAGCGACAAAGCAACATTGAATCAGGCATGGAAGTTATATCGCTACTCAGAAACAAAAGATCATCAAGGCTTGACAGACTTTCTTTATAGTCTTGAATATGCGTGAGCATACGCCAAGTCAATCAAAATAAATTCTTGAAGGAAGATATTACTAAACCATACCACATCATAGGCAAACAAATCATGTTGGTACTCCAATAACACATTGGGAACCCCCCAGCTATTTGAGACTAACCATAAGAAAACATGAACTACTAAGCACCATTATGCACGTAGCATTTTTATCATAGACATATCAACCAATGCAACAGAAGCAAACTCTCTTAATAAGATAAGCATGACAACTAAAGAGAGTTCAAGAAACCAACTAAACAAAAGCTCTTTAAAAAGATAAGCATGAAAACTAAGAGCTGAACATGATAGTAGCTATTGAAAGACAAAGAACACACACAGCAAAGATAGACATGAAAATTCTATGTTATGTTCTAGGTTGAAGTGGAGCGGGTCTCTCTCCCACACAAAGAAAGATGGGTTCCAACTCGTTATGAACATCAAGCAAAGCTAAAGAAAACTAAAAAGGGAACTAAAAGCAAGACGCTCCAAGCATAGCACATAACACATGAAGTGATAAAAATATAGTGGAACGAAGGACGAACTGATAATGTTGATGGAGAAGGGGATGCACGGGGGCATCCCCAAGCTTAGACGCTTGAGTCTCATTGAATATTTCTTGGGGGTGCATGGGGGCATCCCCAAGCTTGAGCGTTTGACACTCCTAAATCTTTTTATCATCTTCCCTCGCACACTTGAAAACTCCCTTCATACATAACTCATCAAAATCTGATTAGCGAGGTTAGTACCCATAATAATATAATTGTTCCTTGCTGGAAATAAGGATATTCTTGAAGTTCTACTGTTTCTCAAGATTGCCAAAAGGTTTTTGCAAAGAAAAAGCAAGCTCAATGTTTGCAAAATGAGGGTAAGGCAAAACAGGACAGAATATGTGAAAAACAGAACAGCAGGTAGTAAATGATTTTTTCGGGGCACTTCTGCAACTCTAATCAAAAAACTCAGAACAGACGCACGAAAGAAAATTGTATAGAGCACGCTGTCGAAACAATTCAGACCAAAAAGATGATCTAGTGATTTTATACGAATTTTTCTATCCATGGACAGAATCTGTTTCCTAGACAACACGTCACAACTTTTTAACTTTCTTGCAATCAGAGGCTACACTTGGCACAAAGTTGAAAAGTAAAGATACAATGATGATGCTACTGTAGTAACAACATCAAGACACAACAAAAGCAAAATAAAATTTTATTCATTGTGGGTTGCCTCCCAAAAGCGCTTTCTTTTATGCCTTTAAGCTAGGCATAAGACTTTAATGATGCTCTCGTAGGAATAAGAGTTGAAGAACAAAAGAGAGCATCAAGAAGCAAATACCAAACACATTTAAGCCTAACATGCTTCCTATGCATAGGAATATTGCAATAGAATAATTCATTGAAGCACAAAGCAACTAGCATAGGAAGGCAAAACAAGCATAACTTCAAAATATTCACCATAAAGAGAGGAAACTTCTTATTATTAAGATATTTAGAACCAAGTCTCCCTCTCTCATTATAAATTTCAGTGGCATCATGGATGAACTCAACAATATAAGCATCACATAAAGCATTGTTACCATGATCGACATGCAAAAAGGTACTCTTACTCTCCACATAAGCATAATCTTTCTCATTGGTAATAGTGGGAGTAGGACTATCATAAACAACTTGAACACTATAGATTAGTTGTGTATTAGGAGGATGGTGTTCAACAAGGGAGTCATTCCCTCCATGATTATGACAAGTTTCATAAGGATACTTTCTCCTTATGTCATAGGTACCTTTATAATCACTATATATTGGAGTTATAACATCATCATGGTAGAGAAGAGCATTATCATTGCTAGCAACTATATTTGTAATCATGTTGTCTTTATTCTTACTAGCAAAAGAATTATCAATTGTCACATCACTAGTGGGTAACGGATTTGCAATCCTATCATCCCCAAGCTTAGAGCTTTCCATATCATCACTTTCAGAGTTGGTACCAAAAAGATTTTCAAGATCATAAGTAGCATTATCATCATTTTCCCAATCACAATAAGTAACATGCATATCATAATCAAAATCATCTTCAATAGTACCTACGCACGTATCATCAAGATGATAATTAAGGCAATAAACTTCACCTTCTTCTTTAAACTTACAACCGTTAGGATAAAAGTTGATGGGAGGAATATGCTCAGGCCAGGTTGATACCCATTCTTCTTCCTTCTTGCTCCTCTTCCTCCTCCTCTTCTTTATCTTCTTCTTCACCTTAGGAGGGTGTGGTTTGAGATGAAGCTTCTCAACATATCCTGGTTTATCATTAGAAACAATAGGGGAAACTTGGGAGAAACTCTCCTTTTTATTAGCAGAAATATAAGAGACATTTTTATACTTTGGTAAAGTTCCCTCCTTTCTAATCTTACTTATGTAATCATTTTCATGGCAATTAACAACACAATAGAGATGGCAATTTTGCAAAGTGTTTTTTATTCCTATGGTATTAACATCTAGCCAAGAAGTCTTTTCTGATAACTCTTCACTCATCAAAAATAACATAAGCTCATCATAAAGATCAGAGGTGATCATGTTATCACACAACTGGTTAACAGCTATGTTTTGAAAGTTCATGCATTGAAAATTAAAGTGACCCTCTATTCGGCAAAGTTCACAAGTAAAAGGATAAAGGTCACACAATTCTCTAGCAATTTCATTTAAATCTCTAACCCAAGTGATTGTTATTTCATGATTATGTTGCTTACAATACTTCTCTTCTTCAATCATAGGCCTTTCACAAGGTCTATCCACTCCACAAAAATTAACATGCTTATATAAAACTTCATTTTAGGAATTGGATCATGCATGTTGCAATCATCATGAACAATTTCATTTTATTTGCAAATCTCTTTAATAGGTTTATGATGCTTGTTCCAATCCTCCTTAGGCATATTAAGATGTGAAGCAAAAGATTTGAGGAAATCAACAAGGAGTTGAGAATCAAGCCCAAACTTAGCACTAAACTTATTAAAACTTGTAGTTTCAACAAAGGACTTAATGCAATCATACTCATAAATTATACCTGACTCTTTACCTTTGTCGATCTCCTAATCTTCAGTGTTGCGTTGAATTCTTTCCAGGAGTTCCCATTTAGCATCAATCTTTTCGTTTGTGAAAGAACCCATAGAGGAAGCATCGAGCAAATCTTTATCCTGTCGAGAAAGCCTCGCATAGAAATTAGTAATAATCATATCTTTGGGGAGCCCATGGTTAGGACATTTTAGCATTAACGTTTTCAGTCTCCCCCAAGCTTGAGCTATGCTCTCTCCGTCATGAGGATAGAAATTATAAACATAATTCCTATTCTTATGGACTTCATGAAGAGGATAAAACTTGGAGTAAAAGAGAGACTGGATCTCTTCCCAATCAAGCAAGTGCGAGTTATCGAGAAGCTTATACCAATCTGAAGCTTTATCTATAAGTGATACGGCGAACAATTTCCTCATGACAAACTCCCGTGATACACCTGCAAGCTAAAATAATGAACATAGTTGTGACAGATATAGCAAGTGTTCACCGGGATGTCTGTCTCCTGCATAACGATTAGCCAAAACATAATCGATAATACCAGCTGCTATTTTATAGGGCACAATTTCAGTAGGGGGAGGAGCAACCACCACAGGTGTGGGGCGTCTTCCCGCAAGCAACGATCCAATAGCACGGTTTTCCATAAACATAACTAGTGAAATAAAAACAAGAAACAAAAAGATTTAATTGCAAGATCTAAAGATATACCTTCAAGCACTCACCTCCCCGGCGACGGCGCCAGAAATAGCTTGATGTCTACACACGCTTCTACTCTTGTAGACTATGTTGGGCCTCCAAGCACAAAGGTTTGTAGGACAGCAGCAATTTCCCTCAAGTGGATGACCTAAGGTTTATCGAACTCAGGGAAGTAGAGGTTGAAGATGGTCTTTCTCAAGCAACCCTGCAACTAAGATACAAGAAGTCTCTTGTGTCCCCAACACACCTAATACACTTGTTAGATGTATAGGTGCACTAGTTCGGCGAAGAGATGTCAAATGGCAAATGATATGGATGGCAAAACAAAGTAATATAAATCTGTAATAAAAAGTGCAGCAAGCAAACAAGTGGTAAACGTGAGCACAAATGGTATTGCAATGGTGGAAACAAGGCCTAGGCTTCATACTTTCACTAGTGGCAACTCCCAACAACATTAACATAATCGAATCACATGATATTTCCCATAGAACATGCAAAGGGGACGCACTCGGAGGTCATTCCTTCGTGGTCAAGAGAGGACGAGAATTATGTAGGGCTACAAAAGCACACCTCAAAGTTCGTAGTTCTCAATCTAAGGATTTCCCAATGTCACCGCGGCCATCCAAAGAGAGTCCCACAATCACCACAACATATCTAAAGGATAGTCAAAGACAAGCACCAAGAAGCTCTCAATCTTCAATCAACACACAAGAGAGGAAATCACTCATGAAAATATTTTTCTAATCCATGTCCAATAGACCGCTGTCACCTTGGTCTCGGGGATTATACTAGATAAAGACAAGTGAGTACATCAATCCAATACATAGAGGAAGGGGAAATATCATGGGATCACCCTAGATTAACATAGCCTATGATCACAACGAAGATCACATCATGGGAGAGAGAATTAACCACATAGCTACTAGTAGAAACCTCAGCCCCGAGGAGGAACTACTCCCGCATCATGGAGGGAGGAAGCAACGTCGATGGAGATGAATCCGGGGGCACTTCTCCGTCCCGGCAGGGTGCCGACACAGGAATTCTGGTCCCCCGAAGCTTGATGGCGATGGCGGCGGATATCGGAATTGTGTCTGGAGAAAAGGGGTCTGGAATCAGGGTTTCCTCGACGGGTGTTAAATATATGCCAAAGGGGGGCATCAGCGGAGGTCTGGGGGGCCCAGGCGCCCCCCCGGCGCGGCCAGGAGGGGGGCCGCCTGGGCAGGCCGCCTGGAGCCCCTGTAGCCCCCCTCTGGCCCTACTTTGGCCGCATGGAAGCTTCCGGAACGCTGATTTTTTATATAATTTTTCCAGGATTTTTCTGGCAGTTTACGTGATGGGAAAACCTGAAATACAAAAACAGCAGAAAACAGAAACTGGCACTGGGGTGCACTGAGTTAATAGGTTAGTCCAAATATGATCAAAAGTATATGGAAGTGTATAAATATCATAGCAATATCACCCAAAAGAGGCATGGAGCAAGCAGAAATTATAGATACGTTTTGGACGTATCAGTCATAAAGAACTCACATACTTATTGCAAAAAATTATTAGCAATCAAAACCAAGTACTACACGCATGCTCCTAGGGGGGAGGTTGGTAGGAGTTAACCATCGCGCGCCCCCGACCTCCACACAAAGGATGACACTCAATAAATAAATTATGCTCCAACTTCGTCACATAACGGTTCACCATACGTGCATGCTACGGGAATCACAAACCTCAACACAAGTATTTCTACAATCCACAACTACCCACTAGCATGACTCTAATATCACCATCTTTATATCGCAAAATTATTGCAAGGAATCAAACATATCATATTCAGCGATCTACAAGTTTATGTAGGATTTTATGACTAACCATGTGAATGACAGATTCCTGTCAACTCTCTAAATAGATATAAGTGAAGCAAGAGAGTTTTAGTTCTTTCTACAAAAGTTATGCCCACGCTCTAACAATTATAGGTGAAGCAAAAGAGCATTCTACAAATGGCGGTTTTCTATGTGCAGAGAAACAGGCAATCCAAACTTCAAATGATATAAGTGAAGCACATGAAGTATTCTATAAAGCCATACTCAAAAGATATAAGTGAAGTGCAAAGAGCATTCTACAAATCAACCAAGGACTATCTCATACCAGGATGGTACATAAAAGAAAAGGTGAAAACTAAATGGAAAAGACGCTCCAAGATGTGCACATATCACATGAATGAAACGAATCCGAAAACATACCGATACTTGTTGAAGAAAGAGGGGATGCCTTCCGGGGCATCCCCAAGCTTAGACGCTTGAGTCTCCTTGAATATTTACTTGGGGTGCCTTGGGCATCCCCATGCTTGAGCTCTTGCCTCTCCTTCTTCTCCTCACATCAAGACCTCCTCGATCTTCGAACACTTCATCCACACAAAACTTCAACAGAAAACTCGGTAAGATCCGTTAGTATAATAAAGCAAATCACTACTCTAAGTACTGTTGCAAACCAATTCATATTTTCTTTTCGCATTTTAGCTACTGTAATATAACTTTTCCACGGCTTAATCCACTGATAGAAATTGATAGTTTCATGAAAACAAGCAAACTATGCATCAGAAACAGAATATGTCTAAAACAGAACAGTCTGTAATAATCTGAACATTCACCATACTTCTAATACTTTAACAATTCTGCAAAAATTAGGAAAAATAAACAATTTGTATAGAAAGACAGTGCAAAATGTTTCAGAACCATTTGACGTTCCAGCAAAAAATGTAAAATCGCGCACTATAGCCAAAGTTTCTGTCCTGCACCGCACAAACCAACAAGCATTGTAAACATCCTAAAGGAAAATCTTGGCCCATTATTTTTATAATACAATGGAATTGTACAAGGGGATAATTATTTTTGTCGAAATATTTCTGTAATTAAGATTCACAAAGTTTCCATGGGCATGAACAAAGTTCAAGGACGTCCCCCACTTTCACAATGCTCGTCTATCTCACTTTCACTTTTCTTTTTGAAAAAGTTTTAGGTTCCCCTCTTTATTTATTTTTTGGTTTTTAAACTTTATAAAAGCACACAATAGAAATAAATGACTCTCTAAAACTTCCGGGTTGTCTCCCTGGCAGCGCTTTCTTTAAAAGCCATTAATCTAGGCATATAGTGCTCAAGTAATGGATCCACCCGGATCCCAAGGTATATCAAAGCCAATTTTAATTAACAATGACTTGGCATTTAGTAGTGAGCACGGAGTGATATGTGTCATGAAACAACGAAGTCTAACTCTCTTCCTATGCATAGGAATTTCATACAAGAACAATTCATGCACATCAAGTAAAGGCCAATGCATAGTATAAGCAGTTTCTTGCAATTTTATCGTGTTGGAAACATAGAGAGGCGGAGATGTAGTTCCTCTCTCATAATAATTGCAAGTAGGAGCAGCAAGCACATGCATATTATATTTATCAAGATCATCATGTGTAACAGAAAAAGGCAACCCATCAATATAATCCTTAATAAGTGCAAACTTCTCCGATATAGTGTAGTTTGGAGAACTCAAAAAGATAATAGGACTATCATGCGTGGGTGCAATAGCAACAATCTCATGTTTAACCTAAGGTACTATAGCAAGTTCATCTCCATAAGCATAATTCATATTGGCATCTTGGCCACAAGCATAGCAAGCATCATCAAAAAGGGATATTTAAAAAGAATCAACGGGATCATGGCAATCATCATAGCATTCATCCTTCGGTAAGCACGAAGGGAAATTAAACAATGTATGAGTTGAAGAGTTACTGTCATTAGAAGGTGGGCACGAGTAGCTAATCCGCTCTTCTTCCTTTTGTTCTTCACTCTCCTCCTCATCTTTTTCATCCAATGAGCTCACAATGTCATTGATTTCTTCTTCCATAGATTCCTGCAAAATACTAGTCTCTTCTTGGACAGCGGAGACCATCACAATAAACGCATCAATATCGGAGTTATATTCATAATTCAAATAGCAATATTTCAATATAGCAAGATTTTTAGGCCTAGAAACATCATCATCAAAAGCATCATTCTTTCTAAATAGAGATACAATTTCATAAGCACCCTTAAAAAGCAACGAATTCTTCTATTTGTTCCACATCATAATAATCATATATACCATTAGCATAAGAAGCTAAGGTTTCATTATCATTAAATTTGCAAGAAAAGGGAAGGTGTGGAGCCTTCATCCTAGAGCAAGAAGTATAATCATATCTCAAGCATAGTTTCCAGGCATACCAATGCAACATATGAATTTGATCCCATAACAATTTCCCTTTTTGTGTCAAGCGATAATCCCTAAAGTATTCACGTTGATCCAACGTTACTCCCATTACATAGTTGAATGGGGTTTTCCCAGGATTATCAAAGTAGTACATAATATCTTTCACATAATGAGCATCAAGGGTTTTAGGAGGTTCCCCATCTCAATGAGTAGCAAGTACACCTAAGTTCTTTGGTATTTCGTGTTCCATATCCATAGCTAAAGATAGAGAACAAATTAGAACAGAAAATAAAATCTACTTAGTGATAAAGCAAACAAGCACACACGAGAATATTCACCCCACGGTATTTCTCACCGGCAACGGCGCCAGAAAAAGGTCTTGATAACCCACAAGTGTAGGGGATCAGTTGTAGCCTCTTTCGACAAGAGAGTGTCGAACCCAACGAGGCAATAAAGGCAGAACAAATATTCCCTGAAGTTCTATCTACCACCGATACAACTCTACGCACGCTTCACGTTTACTTTACCTAGAACAAGAATGAAACTAGATGTATTTTGTGGTTTTTGTGGGATAGGTTTGCAAGCATAAAAAGAACACGTAAATAAAACTACGGGCTGTTAAGATAAAGACACAACTAAAGTTAATATAGCAAGTGTGGAAAAGTGGTGCTAGGAGTTGCGAAATTGCCCCTAAGTAATTGACTACGTTACTAGACCGATAGCAAGTTTTAAATGGGAGAGGCCACTGCTAGCATGTCATCCCTTACTTGGAATTCTATGCACTTATGATTGGAACTTTTAGCAAGCATCTGCAGCTACTAACGTTCATTAAGGTAAAATCCAACCATAGCATTACGATATATTGGCCCCCCTTCAATTCCGTATGCATTAATTTCTACGCTAGGTTGAAGCTTCTGTCACTCTTGTTCTCCAATACGTAGCCCTATCAACATACAAATAACCCTATGATGTGATCCACGCGCGCGCTCATATGATGGGCACCAAAGGACAGCAACATAACCTAGGTGGGAGAAGGGTTTCCCCTCTGGTCCATGGCCTCCATGGCGGCGGAGGGGCGAGAGCTCCTCCGAGATTGGATCTGTCTCTCTGTCTCTCTCTGTTTCTGCGTTCTCAGATTCAGGCCCTTCACCGTTTCCTAAATTCCCGGAGATCCGTAACTCCGATTGGGCTGTTCTTTTTTAAACAATTTTTATCCGAATATTAGCTTTCTTGCGGCAAAAGAAGGGTATCAACCGCCTTACAGTGTGGCCACGACGGCCCAGGGCGCGCCCCCCTGCCTCGTGGCCCACTCAGGCATCGTCTCGTGTTGGTTCCGCTTCCCAAAATTCACATATATTCCAAAAAAATCTCCGTCCGTTTTTATTCCGTTTGGACTCCGTTTGATATGGATATTCTACGAAACAAAAAACATGCAACAAACAAGAACTCGCACTAGGCACTGGATCAATATGTTAGTCACAAAAAATAGTATAAAAAGTTGCCAAAAGTATATGAAAGTTGTAGAATATTGGCATGGAACAATCAAAAATTATAGATACGACAGAGACGTATCATGCGGCTCCAGCGCCGCTGAGTCTGCGGCTTCCGTGGCAGGGTTGAACTTCCCGTCCTCGGGTGACGCGATCTGCTCCGGATCTAGGCCAGAGCAGTTACATGTGCTATCCCCTGGATGTGGTCTGATGACGGATTTAGGTCATGTTTATCGTGGTGGCAGGGAGCAGTTGCCATGGGATCGAATCCATCGAAGGTCAAGTCTTCGCAGATATCAGCGATGTAGTTCAAGCTTCCAAACCCGACCTGATGGCTAGGGGCGTAGCTTTCAACCTGCTCGAGGTGGCCTTCTTGCTGGGAAACGTTGCATGGGAAACAAAAAATTTCCTACAAACACCCAAGATCAATCTAGGAGATGCACATCTACGAGAGGAGAGTTGGATCCACATACCTTTGTAGATCGCTATGCGGAAGAAGCGGAAGCATTCAAGAACGCGGTTGATGTAGTCGTACGTCTTCGTGATCCAATCATGATCCGTCCCGCGAACTCTGATCTAGTGCCGAACAGATGGCACCTCCGTGTTCAAGACACGTACGCCTTGATGACTCCTTCACCCCTCGATCCAGCAAGCAATGGTGAGGTAGTAGCTCGAGTCCTCCGGCAGCACGACGGCGTGGTGGCGGCGGTGGTGGAGAAATCTCAGCAGAGCTTCGCTAAGTGCTACGGAGAGGAAGGGGGATACGAGAGAGAGAAGGAGCAGCGTCGTGGCGTATTAGGGTGCAGTTGCCTTCTCTCTACCTCTCTATGTATAGGGCAAGGGGAGAGGTGGAGGCGCCCCTAGGGTTTCCTGGCTGAAGCCTTTTGACATAAGCATCGCAACCCCAAATGTTAAGAAACGACAGCTTAGGTTTCTTTCCAACCCATAGTTCATACGGTGTCGTGTCTACGGACTTAGATGGTGCCCAATTTAAAGTGAATGCAGCTGTCTCTAACGCATAACCCCAAAAAGATAGTGGCAGATCGGCAAGAGACATCATAGAATGCACCATATCCAATAAGGTATGATTACGACATTCGAACACACCATTACGTTGTGGTGTTCCAAGAGGTGTCAACTGTGAAACTATTCCACATTCTCTTAAGTGATTGCCAAACTCATAACTCAGATATTCTCCCCCTCGATCGGATCGTACGAATTTAATCTACTTGTTACGATGATTCTCGACTTCACACTGAAATTGCTTAAACTTTTCAAACGTTTCAGACTTATGCTTCATTAAGTAAATATACCCATATCTACTCAAATCATCGGTGAAGGTTAGGAAATAACGATATCACCGCGTGCATCAACACTCATCAGACCGCACACATCAGTATATATGATTTCCAGCAAGTCACTTGCTTGTTCCATTGTTCCGGAAAACGGGGTTTTTGTCATCTTGCCCATGAGGCATGGTTTGCATGTGTCAAGTGATTCAAAATCAAGAAACTCCAAAAGTCCATCAGCATGGAGTTTCTTCATGCGCTTTACACCAATATGACCTTGGCGGCAATGCCACAAGAAAGTGGTACTATCATTATTAACTGTACATCTTTTGGCATCAATGTTATGAACATGTGTATCACCACTATTAAGATTCAATAAGAATAAACCCCTCACAATTGGTGCATGACCATAAAATATATTACCCATATAAATAGAGCAACCATTATTCTCTGATTTAAATGAGTAACCATCTCACATTAAACAAGATCCAGATATATAGTTCATGCTCAACGCAGGCACTAAATAACAATTATTCAGGTCTATCACTAATCCCGATGGTAATCAAAGAGCGAGCGTGTCGACGACGATCACATCGATCTTGGATCCATTTCCTACATGCATCGTCACTTCATCCTTGGCCAGCCTTCGTCTATTTCGTAGTTCCTGTTTGGAGTTGCAGATGTGAGCAACCGCACCGGTACAAATACCCAGGCACTACACCGAGAGCTGGTTAGGTACACATCAATAACATGTATATCATATATACCTTTGTTGGCCCCCTTCTTGTCTGCCAGATACTTGGGGAAATTCCGCTTCCTGTGGCCAGTTCCCTTGCAATAGAAGCACTCAGTTTCTGGTTTGGGTCCAGCCTTGGGTTTCTTCACGGGAGGAGGAACTGCTTTGCCACCTTTCTTGAAGTTTCCCTTCTTTCCCTTGCTCTTCTTGAAACTAGTGGTTTCATTGACCAACAACACTTGATGCTCCTTCTGGATGTCTGACTCAGCGACCTTTAGCATCGCGAACAGCTCGAAGACTGACCTATTCATCCCTTGCATGTTATAGCTCAACACAAAGCTCTTGTAGCTAGGTGGCAGCGATTGAAGAACTCTGTCAGTGATCCCCTCAAGCGGGAGCTCAATTCCCAACTCAGCCAGACGGTTGTAGTACCCAGACATTCTGAGTATGTGCTCACTGACAGAAGTGTTCTCCTCCATTTTGCAGGTGTAGAACTTATTGGAGGTCTCATACCTCTCGATCCGGGCATTTTTCACAAAAGTAAACTTCAACTCCTGGAACATCTCCTATGCTCCATGACGTTCAAAACACCTTTGAAGTCCCGGTTCTAAGCAATACAACATGGCACACTGAACTATTGAGTAGTCATCAACACGCGACTGCCAGGCGTTCATAACGTCCACAGACGCGGGAGCGGGTGGCGCACCAAGCGGTGCATCAAGGACATAAACCTTTTGGGCAGCCGTGAGGATAATCCTTAGATTACAGGCCCAGTCCACAAAGTTACTTCCATCATCTTTCAGCTTAGCTTTCTCTAGGAACGCATTAAAATTCAGGGGAGCTACTGCGCGAGCCATTGATCTACAACATAAATTTGAAAACACAACTTAGACTATTGTTCATGATAAATGAGTTCAATTAATCTTATTACTTAATAACTCCCACTCAAATCAACATCCCTCCGGTTGTCCGAGTGTAACACGATCCAAATTCACCAACCCAAGTCCGATCATCACGTGAGATGAGGTGGTTTCAATGGTGAACATATCCATGTTGATCATATCTACTATATGACTCGTGTTCGACCTTTCGGTCTCTTGTGCTCCGAGGCCATGAGTGTACATGCTAGGCTCGTCAAGTTTATGCCAAGTGTTCCGCATGTGCAAAACTGGTTTGCACCCGTTGTATGTGAACGTAGAGTCTATCACACCCGATCATCACGTGGTACTTCGAAACGACGAACTTTCACAACGGTGCGCACTTGCGGAGAACATAATTTTATCTTGAAATTTTAGTGATGGATCACCTTATAATGCTACCGTCGTCCTAAGAAAAATAAGATGCATAAAAGGATTAACATCACATGCAAATCATAAGTGACATGATATGGCCATCATCTTGTGCTTTTGATCTCCACCTCCAAAGCACTGGCATGATCTCCATCGTCACCGGCATCACACCATGATCTCCATCATCATGATCTCCATCATCATGCTGCCATCGGGGTTGTCACGCCAACCATGCTTCTACTACTATTGCTACCGCTTAGAGATAAAGTAAAGCATTACAAAGCGTTTAATTAAAGAGAGCCCTGTGGCTCCTGTGGCTCCTGCCGGTTCCCATATTCATCGACATGCATGTCGTGATAAACTATTACAAGACATGATCATCTCATACATCAAATATATCTCATCATGTCATTGGCCATATCACATCACAACATACCCTGCAAAAACAAGTTAGACGTCCTCTAATTTGTTGTTGCATGTTTTACGTGGCTGCTATGGGTATCTAGCAAGAACGATTCTTACCTACGCAAAGCCACAACGGTGATATGCAAATTGCTATTCAACCTTCTACAAGGACCGCCTTCGTCGAATCCGATCCAACTAAGGTGGGAGAGACAGACACCAGCCATCCATCTTTATGCAACAAGTTGCATGTCTGTCGATGGAACCAGTCTCATGTACGTGAACATGTAAGGTTGGTCCGAGCCGCTTCATCCCACAATACAGCTGAATCCAAATAAGACTAGAGAAGGAAGCAAACCGAATATCAACGCCCACAAACTCTTTTGTGTTCTATTCGTGATGTCATCTACGCATAGACCTAGCTCTGATACCACTGTTGGGGAACGTTGCATGGGAAAGAAAAAATTTCCTACGAACACGCAAGATCAATCTAGCAGATGCACATCTATGAGAGGAGAGTTGGATCCACATACCTTTGTAGATCGCTAAGCGGAAGCATTCCAGAACACGGTTGATGTTGTGGTACGTCTGCGCGATCCAACCACGATCCGTCCCGCGAACTCCGATTTAGTGTCGAACAGATGGCACCTCCATGTTCAACACACGTACGGCTTGAAGACGCCTTCACCCCTCGATCCAGCGAGCAATGGTTAGGTAGTAGCTCGAGTCCTCCGGCAGCACGACGGCGTGGTGGCGGTGGTGGTGGAGAAATCTCAGCAGAGCTTCACTAAGGGCTACGGAGAGGAAGGGGGATACGAGAGAGAGAGAGAAGGAGCAGCGCCGTGGCGTATTAGGGTGTGGCTGCCCTCTCTCTACATCTCTATATATAGAGGAAGGGGAGAGGTGGAGGCGCCCCTAAGGTTTCCCCTAGGGGGTGGCGGCGGCCAGGGTAGATCAGATCTCCCCTAGGGTGACTTTGCCCCCAAGCCAGGTGGAGGGAGAACCTAGAAGGGGCACCCCAACTCCCTGGTAACGTGGGAAAGGGTGAGGGGGCGCACAGCCCCTTAGTGGGCTGGTTTGCCCCCTCCCCTTGGCCCATGAGGTCCCCCAAACACTAGCCGGGGCCCCTGAAACTTCTTTCGGTCATGCTGGTCATCACCTAGTACCCACGGAACACATCCGGAATCCAATACCCTTCGTCCAATATATCAATCTTTATCTCCGGACCATTCTGGAGTTCCTCGTCACGTTCGGTATCTCATATGGGACTCCGAACAACCTTCAGTAACCACCATAATGACTCAACTATACTAATATCGTCACCAAACATTAAGTGTGTAGACCCTGCGGGTTCGAGAACTGTGCAGACATGACCGAGACACCTCTACGGTCAATAACCAATAGCGGGACCTGCATGCCCATATATGTTCCCACATATTCTTCGAAGATCTCATCGGTTGAACCTCGATGTCAAGGATTCATAAAATCCCGTATGTAGTTTGCTTTGCCTATCGGTATGTTACTTGCCCGAGATTCGGTCGTCGGTATCTCCATACCTAGTTCAATCTCGTTACCGGCAAGTCTCTTTACTGGTTACGTAATACAAGATCCTGCAACTAACTCCTTAGTCACATTGCTTGCAAGCTTCTTGTGATGTTGTATTACCGAGAGGGCCCAGAGATACATCTCCGTCATACGGAGTAACAAATCACATGCTTCATCCATGCCAACTCAACAGACACCCTCGGAGATACTTGTAGAGCACCTTTATAGTCACCCAGTTACGTTGCGACGTTTGATACACACAAGGTATTCCTCCGGTGTCAGTGAGTTGCACGATCTCATGGTCATAGGAACATATATAATTGACATGCAGAAAACGATAGCAATAAACTAACACGATCATATGCTACGTTCATAGTTTGAGTCTTGTCATCACACCATTCTCCTAATGATGTGACCTCATTATCAAATTACAACTCATGTCAATGGCTAGGAAACCACAACCATCTTTGATCAACGAGCTAGACCGGTAGAGACTGACTAGGGACATCTTGTTGTCTATGTATCCACACATGTATTTGAGTTTCCGATCAATACAATTCTAGCATGGATAATAAACAATTATCATGAACAAGGAAATATGATAATAACGAATTTATTATTGCCTCTAGGGCATATTTCCAACACTTCTGTGTTGGCACGGAGCGTGAAGCTGCGAAACACAAAAATCTGGCCGGGAGGATAGATCTCCTCGGCGGTGGTGCCATAGTTGTTGACGAAACGATCCATCGGTCCTTCGGTCGACGACATAGTGGAACTCTCAATGAAAGCACCAATGTCGGTGTCAAAACCAGCGGATCTCGGGTAGGGGGTCCCAAACTATGCGTCTATGGATCGATGGTAACAGGAGACAAGGGACCGAGTGTTTACCCAGGTTCGGGCCCTCTCGATCGAGGTACAACCCTACTCCTACTTGATTGATATTGATGAATATGATTACAAGAGTTGATCTACCTCGAGATCGTAGTGGCTAAACCCTAGAAGCACTAGTAGAAAAAGGGGGATTGGATCTTTTGCCCCACTTTACTTGGGGTTTGATTATTCGCCCCATGCCTGTCTCAATGGCAAGTGGCCCCGGCCCCACCTATCATCCTCAGGGGGGGGCCAAATGATCAATGTGGGAAGAAAAGTGGGGCAAACGATCCAATTTCTCTAGAAAAAGGGCCATTTGTCCCGGTTCTAAAGGGTCTTTAGTCCCGGTTCTAAGCCCCCCTTTAGAACCGGGACTGAAGGCCCTCCATGTGGCCCCTGTCTGGAGCTCCACCTTTAGTCCCGGTTGGTGTTATTTTACAATTTTTACGATTTTTTTTTTATTTTTTCAAGATTTTCAAATTTCTGAATTATTTTACAATTTAATTTCTAATCACCCCTCGTCAGTGCTTAATTTAACCTGTAATCTCTAATCACCCCTCATCACTCCAAATCATCTAACTTCTCGTCTCGTCATCCATCCTCTCACTACTCCAGCCTGAGCACGCTTAACTTCCGGGTTCTATTCCCCCTTGTTTCCAAGTCTACACCTGTTGTTTTCCTGACAATAGTAAGATGTCAATCCTATTAACCCTTTGGAGTTTAGCTTGAGCATGAAGTCACAAGTTTCACACTTTGAGTTTAAAACTATTATTCTAAAAAACAATAATTATTTAGTAACACTAATATTTCTTGAATAATTAGTTTGACCATAGTTTGACCACAGTTTGACCAGATTTGACCAAAATACAAAAAACTGAAACAATTATTTAGTAAAACTAATATTCTTGAATAATTATTTAGTAACACTAATACTTCTTGAATAAGTAGTTTGATCATATTTTGACCAGATTTCAAAAAAAAATGAAATTTGAGCATAACTTTTTTTTCCTTTTAGAATTTGAGGATTCTAAAAACTTGTAAAACGGCCAACAGCCATCAAAATCGGATGCGTATTTTCATGCTGAACATTTTGATATATTATACATTTTTTTCCGACATCGTATGCAAATGTTATAGTCGTTTTACTTTTTCATAACACTTTTTTGTAAAACATGTCCAAATTTATGTTTTTAAATTTTCCTAACTAGTAGATGCAGTAATATAACTACATCTTGAAGGATTTTATTTTTTGAAGTTTTTATCATTTTCTTTTGTTTTTTTCTTAAACTGAAAAGGCAATACACAAGGGGGTAGAGTTTGAGACACGAACCCCTTTAGTCCCGGTTTGAGACACGAACTGGGCCTAAAGGGCATCGCACCCTTTAGTCCCGGTTCATGTCTCAAACCAGGACTAAATGTCTAATCTTTAGTCCTGGTTTGAGTTACGAACCGGGACTAAATGGCATCACACCCTTTAGTCCCGGTTCGTGTCTCAAACCGGGACTAAAGGTCTCATTTGAACCCGGACTAATGCCTTTAGACGCTCGAACCGGGACTAATGCTCACATTCGTCCCAGTTCGTTGTGCAACCGGGACTAATGTCTATATTGAGATGTGACCAAAGCCCTGTTTTCTACTAGTGAAGTCTAACCAGGGTGATTGCTATGAATCAGCTATATTGTTGTTCAGCCTCTACGGACTAAACCCTCCAGTTTATATGTGCACCGGAGGGCCCTAGGGTTTGTACATGACCATCTTGCAAAAGAAGCAAAGATTGCACCCGAACCTAAACCTGCCATTATACGTATCCAGGAGTCCTATCCGGATATGAGAGACGATCTTTAGCAATGATCTTCACGGCCCACCAGTCGGCCCGCAACGAGTTATCTGGCCACATGAGGACCCCTCAATCCAGGACTCCCTCACCCGTGCTTGAACTATTGTGCCTCCTTAATTCCCTTTATACTTGAGAAGAGCTCGTGAGATGAGTTTGTATAAATCGATTCAAAACCTTTGCATTCTCTAGTGTAGCAAATTACTAAAATTATAATTAAACATTGCATACTAAATGCCTCTACATATTTAATACTTCTATCCATTGATGGAAACATTAAACAAGCAAACATATGCGAGCACTTCAAATATAATAGTAATCTGTCTAAACAGAACAGTTTATAAAGAATGAATAAGAATGCATATTTATTTAACTCAAAATACTCTGAAAAATTACCACACTGTAGAAGATTTATCATAACATACTATGTCAAAATTTCAAAATTTTATCACATTCTGACTTTCAGGAGTATTCAAGCAATAGCAGAAAACTTTCCATTTCGAAATAGCAACCCATGAACGTGCAAACTAGGCATGGTGTCAGGGATATTACTACCAGGTATAAACCGCCCAGGAGGGGCCGGTTTACATTATCAAGATTATTTTATCAAAGGCCCAGCGGAGCATGAAGTAGGAGATTTCAGCCCAAGGGGTTTAGAGCCCAAGTGTTAGGGCCCATGATTTGTAAACCGTCATACTATGTAACTTGGGATGTAAGATAGAAAGAACAGAGACTGAGGCGGACACGTTTATGAGCCGGCCTCGGGACTCTGTAAACCGGACCGGGCGTCACCTCTTATATAAAGGGTCGACCCGGCGACGGTTCAAGAGAGATAACTACAGCTCAAGACACAGGCAAAGCGGATTCGCTCCCTGGTCATCGAAACCCTAGCAATACACACCAAACTAGACATAGGCTTTTACCTTCATCGAAGGGGCCGAACTAGTAGAAAATCCCTATGTCCTTTGTCCGCTTTAACCCCTTTCAGCTAACCCGTAGCGATGGCCTCACGACTAAGTCCTTTTGCTAGGACATCTGCCGTAACAAAGCCACGACAGTTGGCGCCCACCGTGGGGCTATCGCACGATGGTATCAAGTTCTTGAAGGGCAGCTTTGAAGGACTCAAGGGCAACGTAGTGGGCCGGATGACTAAGAGTCGTCGCGGCAAGATCTATAACGACAATGCAGGCTGGGGCCCTGAGGGCGATTCAATCGAATACGGGTACCGGGTCCCCTTCGGTGGCATCCATGTCTTCATCGGCAAGATCGGCGAACCGGGCCCTGAGCCGGACATCTCCCCAACATTGTCGAGCCGGCTCAGCATGCAAGTACAGCCCGGATTCGGCCCGCCGTGAAACGCGTCTTCATTGGAGCAGTGCATGGAGTACAAACCGAGGACGGATCGGACTCTGGCGGCGACACTGTTGTCTATTCCGGTGATGAATCGTCTTCCGGAGAAACAGAATCTTTATATTTGATGCAGGACGGTCGATCTGAGGGTTGTTCCGACGGAGACAGTATTCCGGACCCCCTCGATCCGCCAAACCGGGTTACTGTCATCATGGCCGGATCACAACATGTGCAGCAATCCTCAACAACAGCGGCGTTGACATCAGACGCGATGGGAGCTAGAGCAGGAGATCCTCCCCCGTCGCCATCTGATACTTTATCCGTCTTGGTCGATACTTTGATAGCGTTATTGACAGCAGAGGTAGCCCAGGCCAACAAGGAGCAGCATGATGCGGAGGTCTCTCAGGTGAAAGGCCGGATTGAACAAGCCAAGTTGGACCTGGCTGCTGAGAAAGCTAGGATGGCTACAAGCAGGCGGAGCTTGATGCTTAGGCCTATCGACTCATGTTGGATCAGACCGCTTCACACGAAGTAATGATGAGTGACCAGCCGGAGGTAAACCGCGGAGGAGTGCCGGGCACGGGAGCGTCGGTTCAGCCGCCGGCCGTAGAGCCAACCCGCCAGGTTGTACCGTCACAACGTGTGCCCAACCCTCCTGGTTATTATTCTAATTCGCTGGATAACATAGTCGCCGCCGCTTCACGGCTGGCCGCCCTTCCCATTAAAGGAACGTCTCCCATAGCAGTGGAGGCATGACGGGCTAGGGAGTTGTTGGACACGGCGTTAACTCAGCAGCAAGCTTACTCTCACAGCCGAGAGATGATTCATTCGACTCCCCGCCAAAGGCGGAGTTATACTAGGCATCTGGATGAACCGGCCGTGTCAAGCAGTGCACGAAGGTGTAATCCGCCGAGACTGGATAACCCGGCCGGAGGAGAAGCGAACGCTCGGGACGTGGTGGATCAGGCCAGGCAGCGCCGGGAGGCCGATGTAACAGCACAATATGAAGCCCGTCAGGCGACGCCGTTTCGTCCCACCACCACAATTGAACCGGGGGTCATGTCTAGTTCCGTGGGAGTGCCTTGTCTTATCCCCGCTTTACGGAACGTGAAACTACCCAAGGATTTCAAAGGACCACGCAAAGTGCCCAATTACACGGCGGATCTGGCTCCAGAGGCATGGGTTGATAGTTATGAGATGGCAATGGAGATGCTCGATGTGGATGAGGCAGCATGCACCGAGTATTTCACAATGATGCTCGACGGCACGGCTCGAACTTGGCTGAAGGGTTTGCCGCCTAATTCCATCGGATCATGGGCTGAATTGTGGTGCCGGATTATCAATAACTTCAAGGACACGTGCAAGCAGCCAATGTCTGTCCTGGACTTAGCCGCCTGCGTTCAAGGGGAGCATGAGTCTACAAGCAGTTGGGTGCGTCGGGTATCAGAGATTTTGCATTCCTCCAATAGCATCAATCCAAGCACAGCAGTGGTGACCTTGGAAGGTAATTGCCGGTTTGAACCTTTGAGACAGAAGTTGGGACAGCTTAAGCATGATTGTAATGATATGGGGACACTCATGGGCGCTTTGGTAAAGTATGGGGACTCCGATAATACCAAACACCCAGATGCTGATGGAGATAAGTCAGGGAAGTCAAACAAGAATGGTAAGCTGCTGCAGCCCAATCCGGCGAATCAAGGTTACAACGGTAAGCGTAAGGCGGATGGTAATTCAAACTTTGTGGCCAACACCAATGCTCAGGAGGATGGACAGTGTCGCAAAGGTAGACCGCCTTCGCGTAATGGGAAGCCGCCTATTAATCTGGAACGCCAGTTGAACGTACCTTGCCTGAAGCACGGTACAACAGAAAAGCTAGCCACACATCTCTAGAAAGACTGCTTCATTATCCAAGAATTCATGACCCAGACTCGGTACGATCACGGGCCCTCTGGCGGATTAGGTCCTGGCTTCCAAGGTCCGGGTTATCAAGGTGGTGGATCCGGTTCAGGATGCCAAGGTAATAACGGCAATCACAATGGGCACAATCAGCATAACCAGCTGCATGGTCAGGGCAGATATAACAATCAGGGAAATCAACAGCGTCAACAGCAACAGCAATCCGGATATCAGAATAATCCGATGGAGCTGAGCAGTGGGCAGTATCATGTCTTCACCACGAGCTTGTGCAAACGTGATCAGAAAGTTCTGAAGAGAGCAGTACATTCTCTGGAACCGGCAGTGCCACATTTCATGCGTTGGTCGGAGCAGCCCATTGTGTGGAGCTGAGAGGATCATCCGCCCCGGTTTGATAATCCGGGTCAACTGGCTCTAGTTGTCACACGATAGGTAGGTGGCTACAAGTTTACCAAAGTGCTTATGGACGGAGGCAGCAGCATCAACATTCTGTATTACGAGACTTTCCGGCGTATGGGAGTGACAGATAAGAAGCTTCGACAATCCAATATAGTGTTTCATGGGGTGGTGCCTGGTAAATCGGCCTATCCAGTTGGCAAGATCGATCTAGAGGTTACCTTTGGAGATGAACACGACTCCAGGTCAGAGACCGTGACCTTTGAGGTGGTAAAGATCAAGAGCCCATACCACACTTTGTTTGGGCGGCCGGTTTACGCCAAGTTCATGGCTAGGCCGTGTTATGTTTATCTACAGCTCAAGATGCCAGGCCACAAGGGGACTATTACGGTCCATGGGAGTCGCAAGATTGCATTGGAATGCGAGGAAGGTAATGCAGCTTATGCTGAAGCGGTTTGTGCAACCGAGGAGCTGAAGTTTTATAAGGACAATGTTGATCCGACATATATGTCTCCGCTGAAGAAACCAACCACAGAACATGATCCGGCTTTGAAGTTCAAATCAGCTGAAGGGACCAAGCAGGTTGACTTTGTTCCTGGCAATTCATTCAAGCAGTTCACTATCAGTGCTAACCTAGATCCGAAATAGGAAGGCGCGCTCAACGAGTTCATTCATGAGAATCGAGACATCTTTGTATGGAAGCCTTCTGATATGCCAGGTGTACCAAGGGAACTCGCTGAGCACAATCTCAAGATTGATCCTAAGTTTAAACCGGTCAAGCAATATCTGCGCCGCTTCAATGAAGAGAGGCGCAAGGCTATTGGAGAAGAAGTGGCTAGGCTCTTGGCAGCAGGCTTTATAGTTGAGGTGTTTCATCCAGAGTGGTTGGCTAATCCGGTGCTAGTACTTCAGAAAAATGGCACTTGGAGAATGTGTGTTGATTACACAGATCTAAACAAAGCTTGCCCAACTGATCCCTTTACTCCCCTGCATTGATCAGATCATTGATTCTACGGCAGGATGTGAGCGGCTAAGTTTTTGGGATGCATACTCAGGTTATCATCAGATCAAGATGGCAGTCAAGGACCAGGAGAAGACGGCCTTCATGACTCCCTTTGGAGCCTTCTGCTATGTATCTATGCCATTTGGGCTTAAGAGTGCCCAGCCAACCTACCAGCGTTGTGTGCAGAATTGCCTTCATGGACAGATTGGGCGGAATGTTCACGCTTATGTGGATGACATTGTGCTGAAATTCAGGAAGGATGAAACGCTGATAGCAGAATTGAAAGAAACCTTCGACAATCTCCGGGTCTATAAAATGATGCTTAATCCGGAGAAGTGCGTTTTTGTTGTTCCGGCAGGCAAGCTCCTAGGGTTCTTAGTATCGAAGCTAATCCAGAAAAGATCAAGGCGATTACATCCCTGGCTAAACCGGCGTGCATCAACGATGTCCAGCGCGTGACGGGCCATATCGCAGCGCTCAGCCGGTTTACCAGCCGTTTGGGGGAGAAAGCTATTCCGCATTATCAGATGATGAAAAAGACAGACCGCTTCGTCTGGAGTGATGCTACTGATGCTGCGTTTGAGGACCTCAAGAGGTAATTGGCAGAGCCACCAGTCCTTGCTGCCCCAGTTGACAATGAGCCGCTGTTGTTATACGTGCTTGCTAATGCCCGTGCAGTAAGCGTTGCCATTGTGGTAGGGCGCAAGGAGGCAGGCAAGGAATATCTGGTTCAGCGACCAGTTTACTACATCAGTGAGGTGCTCATCGAGTCAAAGCAGAGATATCCGCATTGGCAGAAACTGGTGTATGGAGTCTTCATGGCAAACCGGAAGCTAAAGCACTATTTTCAGGGCTACCAATCACCGTTGTCAGTTCAACTTCTTTAGGGGATATAATCCAGAATAGAGAAGCTACTGGACGGGTTGCAAAGTGGGCCATTGAGCTTAGCCCGCATGGATTGAAGTATGTGCCCCGTACTGCGATAAAGTCCCAGGCCTTGGTGGATTTCATCAACGATTGGACAAAGCTGGAAGCACCTGAGGAGAAGCCGGATCACACATATTGGACTATTCACTTTGACGGTTCAAGGCAATTGGAGGGCTCGGGGGCTGGAGTCATGTTAACTTCCCTGCGAGGTGATAAGTTTTGTTATGTCCTCCGTTTAATGTTCCCTTGTACTAACAATCCCGCTGAGTATGAAGCTCTCCTCCATGGTCTGCGGATGTCCAAGGAGATGAACTTAACCGGGTTAAGTGCTTTGGCGATTCAGACCTGGTGGCACAGCAAGTATCTGGCAAGTGGGACTCCAAGGGTCCACTCATGGCGGCATATCGACGAGAGGTAGACGCTGTCGCTGGACACTTCAAGGGCTATCAGGTGGATCATATAGACCGCCGAAAGAATGAAGCGGCTGACGCGTTAAGCCGGCTGGGTTCTCAGCGTAAACCGGTTCCACCTAATACCTTCTTGGATGAGTTGCATAATCTGTCGGTGCAGTTACCTTCAGAGGAGGACTTGGCTGTTCCTGATCCGGAGGCGCAATTGGTCGCGGCACTTCATGTCATTCCGGATTGGACGCTTCCTTACCTAGCATATATGAACCGAGGTGAGTTACCAGAGGACAAAATCTTGGCTCGGCAGATAATCCGGTGGTCTAAGTCAATGACTATTGTCAATGGAGAACTTCATCATCGCAGCGTTTCTGGAGCGTTTCAGCGATGTTTGTCACCAGAAGAAGGCTGTGATATTCTTAGAGAGATTCATGAAGGGGATTGTGGTCATCATGCCAATTCAAAATCTTTGGTGGCTAAAGCTTTTCGTCATGGGTTCTACTGGTTGACGGCTCATGCTGACGCGGAGGACTTGGTCAAAAAATGTGATGCTTGCCAGAAATTTTCACGGCGTGCTCATATACCGGCGCAGGAGTTGAGGATGATTCCAATTACTTGGCCGTTTGCGACTTGGGGGCTTGATATGGTTGGACCCTTCAAGAGATCCCAAGATAAGAAAACCAACCTTCTGGTGGCAGTGGACAAGTTTACCAAATGGGTTGAAGCGGAGCCTATCAGTAAGTGTGATGTGGCAACGACAGTTCAGTTCATCAAAAAGGTGATTTTCCGGTTTGGCTTTCCACATAGCATTATAACTGATAATGGCACTAATCTATCCAAGTGGGATATGGAGGAGTTCTGTCAACGAGAGCACATCCGTCTTGATGTATCATCAGTAGCTCACCCTCAGCCTAATGGCCAAGCTAAAAGAGCCAATCAAGAGATCTTGAGAGGCATCAAGCCCCGGCTTATGGTTCCTTTGGAGAGAACACCGGGTTGTTGGGTGGAGGAATTACCTTCTGTGCTATGGAGCATCAATACTACACCTAACAGGTCCATAGGGTACACGCCTTTCTTCATGGTATATGGAGCTGAAGCGGTCCTCCCTAGTGATATCCATCATGACTCGCCACGGGTGGCGGCTTACGTTGAAGCAGATAATGAAAAAGCAAAGCAAGATGCATTGGACCGGCTGGATGAAGAACGGGACATGGCAACAGCTCGATCGGCGATTTATCAGCAAGACCTGCGCCGGCACCACAGTCGCCGGGTTAAAACCAGGACGTTTCAAGAAGGAGATCTAGTGCTCCGGCTCATCCAAGACCAGACGGATATGCACAAGCTATCTCCACCTTGGGAAGGACCCTTTGTGGTCAGCAAGAACCAGCACAACGGATCATACTACCTCGTCGACGTTCGAGAACATAAGGACTCACGTACGGCGGAGGAGGAGACCAAGCGGCCATGGAACATCACTCTTCTTCGACCTTACTACACTTGAGCCATAGGCTCCGCTTTATGTACATATCTTTACAATGTATATATTATGATCAATATAGTAAACCGGGGTATCAGCCGCATTTTCCATAAGAGTATCACATGGGGGCTTCTGCGGGCAAGGGAGTTCCTATGGCCTCTTAAACCGGCGACTGAATCAAGACCATCATAAGGGCACAACTCTGGTTGCTTCAGCAATTTCCACATGATGATGAGGGGCAAAAGAGAGTTTGATGCCTAGCACATCTCAAACATAGGCCCCGACGAGCAATGCTCAAATGCTACCTGGGGGCTCCTGATGCAAGTCATCAGCGAGTTGAAAACTCTTGTAGTAAACACGGCTTGGAAGCTTGGTGTATACACCTAAAACCCCGGATTAACCTGCCTGCATCAAGTAAGTCACGCCGCCCAGGTAAACCTGGTACGACCCGTCGAACGTACACACAAGTCAATCCTTATGGACCCCTAACTTGGTAACGTTAAATTGACGATCATCAAGTGATTACACAAGTCAAATCTTAATGAGATTTTGAACATTGGTAGCATTTGACATTGATGATTTGGTTAAGGATTGCGGACCATCTTAACAGGCTTTGCAAAAATGGTTAATGATAGTAGCCTGGCAGCTCATAAAAAGCCTCGAATTTGGAGCCTGACAGCTCGTAAAAAGCCTTGACTACATGGTCTTATTTGCCCAAAAACTTTATTTTTCATTTTTTACGTTTTCCCAAATCTTTATCTTCAAGGTCATTGGTTTTTCAACCAAGTCCATTGATTCAAGGAGTGGATGACTACAAAGTTGCCACTACATCTGTGTTTACAGAGTTATAGTCTAGGTTATAAACACCAGCACTAAACTATAGCTAAACCGGAGTTCATTGTAACCCGGTTCGGCCTTCATGACGAGCCGACAAATAATCAAGGGAGTCATCAGCACTTACACCTTGGATCGTTCCTGCCGGATTAAGGTTTATTAAGATACACTTAATTGCAGGTATGGTACATACTTATATTTTATACATAGTTCACGTTATCAACTTATATCATGTGATTAGGCAGTATGACCCATCCGACGGTAAACCGCCAGGACACTTTGAACATTGTTTATGCAGAAACAGGTAGAATAAACCGTCAAACGCATTAAAAGCAGGATATATTTCAGAAGCTGTTAATCAAAGCAATCTCACAAAAGATAGTGTGGGACAAATACAGAGTATTTCAGTTATCCTATTACAAGGCGCTGAAAGGCCCAAAAGAATATCAGTTTTTCTCAAAAGTGCTCAATGCAAAAAGGTAAACCGGAGCTGGTTCACGGTTCCGCATCAGCCCGTCATGACTATTCAGGGTCAGCCTGCTCCGGGTCTTCGGTGGCTTCTTCTAGCTGTTGGAAATCAGTGGTGCTCCAGTCAATCTTGGCAAGGACTCGGAAATAAACTTCGTCATTTATAAGTTCTGACGGATCAATGTCCGGAGCGAAGGTGTGCTTACGGACAGGTGGAATAAGATTCTTAATATCATAGGACGGATGTTCCACCCGTACATTCTCCAGATCATAGCCGGGTGGTATCTTGATAAGTCCGCTTCATCAGCAAGTTTACTGGCGAGAGGCCGCATATCCTTGGTTAAGGCACGAAGATCATCACTGGAGAAGGCTGATCCGTCCTCCTTCATGCTTGGATAGCCATTCATTGCCTCAGCCGGATCAAAGTCAGGAACCAACGCCTTGGCTCGGGTTAAAGCCATCAGAGACCCAACTCTTGTAGATGACTTCTTCACTTCGACAAGACGGGCCGGCAAAATTGACAGTTTCTCCAAAGTACATTGGATGGTGGTTGGACCCGGTTTGTTGTGAGAGATAGCGCTAATGGCCCTTTGAGCGCCGGAATAAAGTTGCTCCACCAAAGTGTACGCAGCTTTCAGTTTCTTCCGCACATCATCACCAAGATGAGTGATGCGCCTCCCTGCGTAAGCAATATGAGTTAAACTGGAATAGTACGAATTGCAAGGATAAACTTTTGTCAAGAGGACTTACCAAAGATGGCGGATGTCATATCATTTATTTGCTGCCTCAACCCGGACAGCTCCTCTGCCACCGGGTTAAGAGCAGCCTCAGCATCAATGGCTCTTTTCTCCAAAGCAGCCTTTTCAACTTCTCAAGTTGACCGCTCCGCTTCAAAATCCTTCTTTAGCTTCTCCATATTGGCTAATGCAAGTGAAAGCTCATCCTTGACTTTAACAGAAGCAGTCTCTTGGAATTTTAAGCTATCCCGGAGTTCAGTTATTTTAGAAGCCCTCATGTTCAAGTCAGTCTGCCAAAGATACAAGTATATCAGATATTCATGGAGCAATTCAATCAAAGTCCCAAGCACATAAACAAGTTATGCACTTGACACTTGGGGGCTAATGTACATTTGCATTAAAAAGCAGGCAATTTTTTTAGACAAGTCCCAAGCACATAACAAGTTATATACATGGCACTTGGGGGCTAATGTGACATTGTTCTAAACATAGGAGAAGTCCCGGTTCACCCTCAATGAAGTAAACTGGCCCTTGGGGCCTACACGGACAAAGTTAAAGTTCTATATTTGATCTACTGAAGTCCCAGTTCACCCTAAAAGGCTAAACCGGCACTTGGGGGCTACGATGGACTAAAGGTACAATTACAAGCAGAAATGAAAGACAAAAGGAAAAGAAGATACCTCATAGCGTTCCTTCATTAAATTCACCAAACCGGCTTCATAGTCACCACTACTAGAAAAAGGGCTATAAATGGGATTGATACTAATAGCGCACCAGACAAGCGGTGCGCCATTAGTATATACTAATGGCGCACCACCTTCTGGTATGCCATTAGAGTTGGATACACTAATGGCGCACCTCGCTCAGGGTGCGCCATTAGTATCAATTTTTTTTCCTTTTCCAAACATACTAATGGCGCATCCAGACCCAGTGCGCCATTACTAGTTGTAACTAGTAATGGCGCACCAGTCACAGAGTGCGCCACTATTGTTGTTTTTTTATTATATTTTTTATTCTTTTTTTTGCAAAACTACTAATGGCGCACTGTTCCACAGTACGCCATTACTAGTTTAAACTAGTAATGGCGCACTTTGGGACAGTGCGCCATTAGTATGTTTTTTTTGCAAAACTACTAATGGCGCACCACCAGAAGGTTCGCCATTAGTAACCTAGGTTACTAATGGCGCATTTTGAGGTGGTGCGCCATTAGTAAGTGGGCACCAACAAGATATTTTGGACAGCCACTCCTACCCACTCACTTTCTCCCCACTTCATTCTCTCCACCTCCTCCTTGTCTCGGGTGCCTCCTCTTTGTCACCTCATTTCCACCATAGATTCATTCAAATTAGCTGGTTAAATTACCTTGTTTTGATAGGTAAGTAAGGGGGGAAGCTATATTTATGTTGTTCTCCCTACAACAATGTGCACATGCACTTTTTATGGCCTAGCTAGATCTATGTATGTTCGTGGTGTTGCATATGTTTGTGGTGTTGCATATGTGTTTGTGTTTGGAGGTGTACCGGTATTTGAAATGCGAAAGTTGCCAATATTTTGCCGGAATGTTGATTCATTTCCGTTTTGGCGAGAATTTTGGCATTAAGCATTCTTTTTTGTCCTATTTTTAGGGAGTCATGCCAATTTTTTTCTTGGTTCTAAAATATCGTTTTGCTCTACCCCACAGGCGACCATGGTCCGCACGATGACCGAAGGCATCGTGAATAGGTTTTTGAGCTCCGCGAAGGCCGAGATGCTTCAAAAGAACGAGAGGGAGATAAGATGTCCGTGTCGCAGATGCAAGTTGAAGAGCCTTATTGCGGACCCGGATTCCGGGCAGGTGCGGGACCACCTGCTCTTGTGTGGTTTCATGGATGGCTATCGGTGGCAAGGTGATGAAGATGACCACGAAGCCGTCCATGGGGGCTGGGCAAGAAATGAGGAAGGGCAGCAAGACAACCACCGCGGCTCGGGCGGGCGAGAAGACGAAGAATCCCCAGGAGATGATCACGACGGTGATGCTGTACACAGTCATCATGTAGAAGATGCAGGACATGATGATGAGTAAGATGCCGGAGCAGACGACGGGCATGATCATGAAGATGATGATGCCGGCGGAGCTGACGACGCTGGACCATCGATGGGCTGGGTGCAGGACCCTCATATTCAAGAGCTGCTTCTCAAGCAAATGGATAACGCAAGAGCTGCCGCCCGAGAGAAAGCCAAGATGGATCAACTGGAGTTAGACGCGGTTACTCCATTGTATGAAGGATGCAGGCCCGAGGATACCCGCCTGAAAGTAACGCTCATGGCTCTGGAGATGAAGGTAAAACACAAAATGACCGACGCATGCTTCGACGAGAACATGTCATTCTGGCACGAACGTCTTCCCAAGGGGAACAAGTGCCCGACCAGTTTCGAGGAGGCGAAGAAAATCGTGTGTCCTCTGGATTTACCACACGTGAAATACCATGTGTGCATGAACAATTGCATCATTTATCGGGACGAGCACGCGAAGTCTACCATATGTCCGGTGTGCGGCGTCACTCGATACAAGAAGAGGAAGAAAGCTCCTCGAAAAGTTGTGTGGTACTTTCCGATCACTCCTCGTCTGCAGAGGTATTTCGCGGACCCTAAGGTAGCAAAGCTCCTGCGTTGGCACGCGGATAGGGAGGAGAAGAAGCGAGAAGATGACACAAATGATCCGGAGATAGATAAAAAAGACAAGATGCTGAGTCACCCTAAGGATGCGAGCCAGTGGCAAGCGTTGAACTTCGAAGACCTAGAATTTGGGAACGATCCAAGGAACATCGTGCTGGGCGCGAGCACCGATGGAGTCAATCCGTTTAGCAGCCAGAGAAGCACACATAGCACCTGACATGTGTTTGTGTGGATGTACAACCTTCCCCCCTGGTTGTGCATGAAGAGGAAGTACATTCACATGAGTATGCTAATTGAAGGACCGAAACAACCAGGGAACGACATCAATCTGTATCTGGGGCTGCTGAAAGAGGAGCTTGACACGCTGTGGAAAACGCCAGCCAATACGTGGGACGCCGCAAAGAAAGAATATTTCCCTATGAGAGTCGCGCTGCTCACGACGGTGCACGACTATCTCGGTTACGGATATGTCACGGGGCAGGTGGTCCATGGATTTTCTGGATACGTCAGGTGCATGGATGACACAACGTATCGCCAGCTAGATAGAGATCCCGGGTCTTCGAAAACCGTGTTCATGGGACATCGAAGGTGGCACGCGACGATGACCTGTGGAGAAAACGCAAGGATCTGTTCGATGGTGAAACCGAACCCCGAGGACGCCCGCGTACGAGGAGCGGCGAGGAAATAGACGAGCTGTAGAAAAATTGGAAAGATTGCCCACTGCCGGGAAAGAAGCAAAAGGCGCCAGAGCCGGGAAAGAAGCGAAAGGCGCCAGAGCCGCTGCTGAAGGTATGGAAAACGAGGTCTGTTTTCTAGGACTTGCCGTACTGGAAGATCCACCGTGTGCCTCACAGCCTTGATGTCATGCATATCACGAAGAACGTGTGCGAGAGTCTGCTTGGTACCCTGCTCAACATGCCAGAGAGGACCAAAGATGGGCCGAAAGCAAGGGTAGACTTGAAATCAATGGGCATCAGGCAGGAGCTTCACGCTAATGATGATGATGATGATGATGATGATGATGAGGCGAAGCAGGACACGGAAAGTCGTCGCAAAGGCAAAAAGGCCAAGAAGACTGGAAATGACTACCCTCCCGCGTGCTTCACTCTAAGTCAGGAGGAGATCGAGCAGTTTTTCACCTGCCTCGTAGGAGTAAAACTTCCTTACGGTTACGCGGGGAAGATAAGCAGATACCTAGACCCAGCGAAGCAGAAGTTCAGCAGGATGAAGTCTCACGACTATCACGTGTTGATGACGCAGATACTTCCAGTTGCAATCCGTGGGATCATGGACGCGCACGTCCGTGAAACGCTATATGGCCTATGCAAATTTTTCGACGTCATCTCTCGGAAGTCGGTTGGCGTGAGGCAACTCAGAAGGCTACAGGAAGAGATCGTGGTGATACTATGCGAGCTTGAGATGTACTTCCCGCCCGCATTTTTCGACGTTATGGTGCATCTGCTGGTCCATATCGTGGACGATATCATCCAACTCGGGCCGACGTTCCTGCACAGCATGATGCCGTTCGAAAGGATGAATGGTGTCATCAAAGGATACGTTCGCAACGTGTCACGTCCATAGGGAAGCATAGCCAGGGGCTTTCTGACCGAAGAGTGCATCTCCTACTGCACGAATTATCTAGGCATCGAGAACCTCGTTGGTCTGCCCGTCAACAGGCACCTCGGCAGGCTCGCTGGATGGGGTCACCGTGAGGGTCGCCACGAAATGCATGTCGACTTCGAGGGTCGACTCGCCGACTTTGAAAGAGCAAACCTAGTCGCGCTACAACACATAGACGTGGTTGATCCTCGGGTGGTAGAGCACAAAACCTTTATTGAGAAGACGTACAATGACCGAGGCCAACAGAGGACGGACAAAAATATAATCAAACAGCACAACTCATGTTTCAAGCGTTGGTTCAAGCAGAAGCTTCTATCGTACCCTTTACATGAGGATTCTTCTGCGGAAGAACAACTCATATTCTCCTTGTCACAGGGCGCCGAGCACAACCTGGTGACCTATGAGGCGTACGATATCAACGGCTACACATTCTACACCGAGGCCAAGGACATGAAGAGCGATGGTTATCAGAACTCCGGGGTAACGATGGAATCCTACACCGGTAACGACAAGGACTGATACTACGGAAGGATCGAGGATCTGGGAGCTGAGCTACGCTACAGAGAAGGTCCCGATGTTCCGTGTCAGATGGGCCAAGAGCGTCCTAAAAGAAGACCGGTATTTCACCACCATGGTTATACCCGAAGCCAAATCCAAGACCGCGGGCACAAACGTCACCGCGAAAAATGAGCCATGGGTACTGGCTTCCCAAGTTGACCAATGCTTCTTCATTACCGACCCGTCAAAGCCCAGTCGTGTTGTCGTGAGGAGAGGCAAAAGGAAGATCATCGGAATGGATGGAGTAGCCAATGAGCAAGACTTCGACAAGTACAGCGACCCGAGGATCGAACATGACGATGATGATGAAGTAGCAGCATACACCACAAGAAGAAGCAGGATCACCCTACCTAAAGGACGTCCGTTCCACAGAAGAACTCCATTTGCGAAAAAGAAGGGCAAGAAGATTGTGAACAGATAGCTAGCTAAGACCGATTGTATTTAAATCGTAGCCTTCATTTCTCGATTGTATTTCATGGGCCCTTTTTGAACTCTTGAATGTTTTTAAATTTCATGGACACTCGATCTCGATCCCCCTCCATCTCGATCGCTATCCCACCTCGCCAGATC